>JAJEJO010050379.1:297670-390572 GCA_020662805.1 Glaucomys volans | reverse complement strand
CAGCCACATCAATGTTCATAGCTGCTCAATTCACAATAGCTAGATTATGGAATCAACCTAGATGCCCTTCAGTAGATGAATGGATAAAGAAACTGTGGTATATATACACAATGGAATATTACTCAGCCATAAAGAAGAATAAAATTATGGTATTTGTAGGTAAATGGATGATGTTGGAAACTGTTATGCTAAGTGAGATCAGCCAATCCCAAAAATCCAAAAGCCGAATGGTCTCTCTGATAAATGAATGATGATGCATAATGTGGGGGAGAAAGATGGCAAGAATGGAGGAAAGATAGCTAGCATAGAGGGAAGGGAGGGGTGGGGGGTGGGTGGGGGGTAAAATTAATAACAGAATGTGTGACAGATACCATTGCCCTGTGTACATGCATGAATGCACAGATGGTGTGACTCTACTTTGTGTACAACCAGTGAAACAACAGCTGTACTCCATTTGTGTTCAATGAATCAATAAGTAAATAAAAATAAAATTAAATAAAAAAAAACAAAAAAAAGTATATTACTATAGTTTGTGAATCTTTACATATTTATGAAATTCTCAGCGTGTCTTAAATGTCTAATTTGCATCATAAATTTTAATTATCTTAAAATTTTGCATTTATAATTTTTCTTCTAATGTTTATTAATTTTCTATCATGGAGTTAACAACAGGAAGCATAAAGTAAAGAAATAAAATTTAAACATGATTTTAGGTGTTGATGAATTTTATTTATTTGAAAATATTTAAATATTTTTATTAATTACTCAACTACATATTTACCATTAAAAAAATTGAAAAAAGCACTCTAATTACTAATGATTAACTTCAGAACATGGCTAAATATTATACATAATAAACCAATTTTTATAATAAAAGCAGAAATGTTTAATGCATGAAAACAATAATTTCTTCTCAAGCATAATTGTCCTCTAATTCTAATATAAAAAGAAATAAATCATACATGTTTGTGTTATAGTAAGTATGTACTGCCCCAAACAGTAGAAGGCAACTTTTCTTGTTAGTTGTGAAAAATAACATAATTTTGAAAACCTAGCACAATGTTATGGTTTGGTTATGAGGTGTCCTCCAAAAGCTCATGTGTGAGACAAGGCAAGAAGAGTCAGAGGTGAAGTGATTGGGTTTTTGACAGTCTTAACCTAATCAGTGAATTAATCCCTGCTGGTATTAACTGAATGTTAACTGGAGGCAGGTGGGGTGTGGCTGGAGGAAGCAGGTAATTGGGAGTGTGTATATGGGGTATATATTTTGTATCTGGAGAGTGATGTCTCTCTCTGCTTTCTGATACCCATGTGAGCTGCTTCCCTCTGCCACTCTTTTCTGCCATGATATCCTGTCTCATCTCAGCCCCAAGGAATGGAGTCGGCCTCCTATGGATTAGACCTCTGAAACCATGAGCCATCAAAGAAACCTTCTCTCCTCTACTGTTGTGCTGGTCGGGTCCTTTAGTAATAGTAGTAAAATAGCTAAATAAAACACACAATTAGAAATATCTTAGCCACCTTTCAAAGTCAGGGATCCTTTCATTCTCATGGGTTAGTAGGGTACATATTAATGAGTCTGGCCTCTATAATTCCATGTCTTACCTGAGGCACAGAAGGCATTTAATCATGGCTATTCCACTATTCCACACTGCATAGTCCAGGAAGTAAATTTAGAACTCAGTTAAGAAAGAAAAAGTATAAAGGGTTATTTTCTATATTGATTTAGTCTCCCTAACAATCACCCTTAAATGAATTTCTTTGGCTTGATGCCATTAAACAGCATGGTATTGGCATCAAAATAGGCAGGGAGACCAATGGTACAGAATAGAAGACACAGAGACAAACCCACAATAAATACAGTTATCTGACACTAGACTAAAGTGCCAAAAACATACAATGGAGAAAAGAGAGCCTCTTCAACAAACGATGCTGGGGAAACTGGAAATTCATATGCAGCAAAATGAAATTAAACCTCTATCTCTCACCCTACACAAAACTCAACTCAAAATGAATCAAGGACCTAGGAATTAGATCAGAGACCCTGCACCAAACAGAAGAAAAAGTAGGCCCAGATCTTCACCATGTCAGCTTAGGACCAGACTTCCTTAACAAGACTCCGAAAGTGCAAGATATAAAAACAAGACTCAATAAATGGGATGGATTCAAACTAAAAAGTTTCTTTCTCAGCAAAGGAAACAATCAATAATATGAAGAGAGCCTACAGAATGGGGGAAAATCTTTACCACATGCACTTCACATAGAGCACTAATCTGCAGAATTTATAAAGAACTCAAAAAAATTAACACCAAGAATACAAATAACCCAATCAATAAATGGGCTAAGGAATCTTCACAGAAGAAGATTTATAAGTAATCAACAGATATATGAAAAAATGTTCAACATCTCTAGTAATAAGAGAAATGCAAATCAAAACTACCCTAACATTTCACCTCAGCCCAATTAGAATGACTGTTATCAAGAATACAAGCAACAATAGGTGTTGGTGAGGATGTAGGGGAAAAAGTTACACTCATACATTGCTGGTGGGATTGCAAATTGGTGCAGCCACTCTGGAAAGCAGTATGGAGATTCCTTACAAAACTTGGAATGGAACCACCATTTGACCCAGATATCCCACTCCTTAGCCTATACCCAAAGGACTTAAAATCAGCATACTTTAGTGACACACCCACATCAATGTTTATAGCAGCACAATTAACAATAGCTAGATTGTGAAACCAACCTAGATGCATTTCAATAGGTGAGTGGATAAAGATACTGTGTTGTATATACAAATGGGATATTATTCAGCAATAAAGAAGAATAAAATTATGGCATTTGCAGGTAAATGAGGAATTGGAGAATATCATGCTAAGTGAAGTAACCCACTCCCATAAAACCAAAGGCCGAAAGTTTTCTCTGATAAGTGAATGCTGATACGTAATAGGTGGGTCAGGGTAAGGGAAGAATGGAGGAATGCTGGATTGTGTAGTGGGAAGTGAGGGGAGGGGAGGGGACGAGGGAAGGAACGATGGTGGAATGAGACAAACATCATTACCCTATGTACATGCATGATTACACAAAAGGTGTGACTCTACATCGTGTACAACCAGAGAAATGAAAAGCTGTACTTCATTTGTGAACAAAGAATCAAAATGCATTCTTCTGTCATGTATAACTAAATAGAACAAACAATAAAAAGAAGAAAAGACCTATAAAATGCATTGCTGAACTTCCCATATAATTTGGTTTAATTTTTTATATTTTACACAGTTTTCACTGCAAGAAATCTTGGAAGAAATTTCTCTCATCACAGAACCAGGTAGATTCATTCTTATATGGAATGTCAAGTTTGTTTTTATCTTCACTGCATTATAAACAAAAAAATGATGTTCTTCTTTTTCCATTAGCTGCTGAAAAGCTGAGCTCTAAATTTGTTATGTTCTTCTAACAGTGTATAGGAATTAATAGCAACATTTAATGTCACAATCTCTTTCATAACTCTATCCTCCTGTCTTTTATTTCCCTTGACTTTGTTTAAAAACTATTTGCTCATACTTGTTCTGGTTTAAATAAGTGTCCCCTCAAGGTCCATGTGTTACTTTTGTTATAGGTTTGGTCCCCAGGGTATTGCTAGTGGGAGATGATAGAAATCTTGAGAGGTGGAGTCTGGTGGGAGTTCTTAGATTGCTGGGGGTTCTGCTCCTGAGAGGGAGTATGAGGCCCTGTTCTTTCCTCTCTTCTTCTCTTTCTGCTTCTGGCTACTGATGTAAGTGGTTTCCAATGCAATGCACTTCTATTCCTGCGCTCCTCAGAGACCCAAAGCAATGGGGCCTCCTGATATTAGGCTGGCACCTCCAAAACAAGGAGCTACATAAATCCTTCCATTTTGAAAGTTATTTGCCTCACAAACATTACATTATAG
Source organism: Glaucomys volans (assembly GCA_020662805.1). Lineage (NCBI taxonomy): Eukaryota > Metazoa > Chordata > Mammalia > Rodentia > Sciuridae > Glaucomys > Glaucomys volans. Next base: position 386,644 of record JAJEJO010050379.1, on the reverse strand, counting down.
TAACGGAAAATTGACTGATACAATTTTATAAAAATCCTTTTTGCAAGTAATTTTAAACATTGTATTACAAATTAAGTGAGATATGTTGTAAGAACAGCCTTTGAAAGGAGACATGCAGAAGACTGTACTCTAATTTTAATAATCTTTTATTTATAATGAGCTGAGTTTTCAAATACAATGAGGTTTTTTCTTTTAGTTTGCTCAAGAAAGAATTTAATTGAATAATTGGCTTAAAAAGGCTGTTTTTTTATTACAACTTGGATATTCAAAAGAAAATCTGCCAGCAGCACAAGAACAACTTGGTACAAATACAATGTTGTATTTTTTGTTTGTTTAATTTAATTTAGTATAATATTCCTCATAAAGCCTTCACCACATGTGTCTCTGGCATATGGACTAGAGGATTTATCTGTGCTTCAGGCCAACAAAAAGGAGGAAGAAGACTGCTGTGAAGTTTAGTACAAACAAATAATGAAAGTTAAGATGTGAATCAAGGTTAAAATGCAAGATAGAGAATGTAGTACTTGAGATCTTGAAGATTTATGTGTTTGAAAGGTACTCAGGTTGGGGGAAATTGCTTAAGCTCTCTACTATGTCTTGGATTTTATCAAATGTAAAGTTAAATACAAACATATAAAATACCTAGTGCAGATGGTGGTCACCTAGCGTTTAATACATAGTATTGTCATTCCCCACCTTTTTGCTATTGTTGCTGTTCTTACTTTTGATTCAAGACACATTCTAAATGTATTCTCCAGAAACCTTTAAAATTTAGCAATGTCTGCCCTATTTGAAGGCCAGTTAAAACTGAATTTCACTTGATGGAATGCAGAAATGTGTCAATTTAATGCTTCCTAGATAATTTTATTTCTCTCTAGCCATCATATCCCCACATGGCTTTATAAATTTTCTGGAAAATTGTTTAGCATTTGGAAGAACTTTGGAGTATGAATATTCAGTGAATGAATTCGTGAATCTGATATACCAAAAATTTAACTTATGATACAGTTAAAAAGAATGGCAATCATAATTTGTGTAGCAATGGACACTTCCATGATTTGATGGCTATGATAAGGTGACATGAGGATGAAGCCTCTTGGGGAGAGTATAGCTCACTTCCTGTTCATCTCTTCTCCCTCCAAGCTTCTGTACCTACCATCTCCTCAAACCCATTCATATGAGTGTACTAAATGACTCTTTTGTTGTCAAATTATTTTCCTTATTTTCCCCACCTTTCAGAAGCATTTAACACAATCAATCACTCTTCCTTTCTGTAATACTTCCTCTTCTGCTGCTTCTAAGGAGCCCATTCTCTTCTGGTTTTCCTCCTAGTTCACTGCATATTTCTCATAAGTCACCTTTGCTGGAATGTTCTTATTTTCCTGAGATCACCCCCACAACATTGGATGCCCCAGGAGGCAGTGCTCTCTGATTTCTCGTCTCCCTTATTTCACTCTTTAGCCTAGTTGTAAATCCATGACCTTAAATGCCATGCCTGTTTCATATCTTTAGCTATAAGACAGTTCCCTTACAATCCAGACAGACATTTCAAACTCTCTAGTTCTTGTCTCCTCTTCAGAATTTTGTGGGCATCTCATATTCAACTTGTCCAAAATCAAATTTCATGTATCTCTCTTCAAATCTGATTTTTCTGGTGTTTACCAGATTATAACTTTCCATGATCAAATTTCTTTGGTCAAATAACCTGAAGCCTCCTAGGGCCCTTCTTTTCTACACATTCTACATATAACACATCATCACATTCTGTCATATCCACTTTCAAATTAGTTCTACAATCGACCACTTTTTACTATCTCTACCTTAGACCAGTCCTCCGTATTATTTATTTGAACTAGTTTTATAGATTTCCAATGAATCTTTTCTTGTCCATTAAGTTGTAACTAGTACTCATTTTAAAATGTAAATTCATTCATCTTCTCACCCTTCACAGACACTTAATACTCTATCATTTCCCCTAACATTTAGAATAATATTCCTAATGCCTACCACTGAATAAAAGGTCCGACATCATCTGCTAAGGCACAGTTTCTCTTGGACTTCATCATAAGTGGACTGGAGCTCTAGGTGCTCTGCCCCACTCACCAGGATCTGTTCCATACACTCCCTTCCACCTTAGTACAGACCATTCTCATTGGCTGGAACTGTCCTTCCAAAGGTATCTGCAGTTTTGCTCCTTCACTCCCTTTGAATCACTAATCAGAAAACATTTTTTCAAAAAGTCTTTTATAGATTCCATATCATAAACTGTCTTCTTCAATAATGTGTTTATAGCACTTTTTTATATGGTACTTTATTGTAAACAAAAGTTTATTTATATTTTTATCTTTTTTTAATATGACCTGCCCATTAGAATGTAGAATCCATAAAAATTAGAGAACTTGTATATTTGTCCTTTGTTTCATGCCTAGAATAGAGAATAGTTTTTGGCATATGTAAGCATTTAAAAACTATTTTATTTGTTGAAAGACTATGTGTCAAATTAACTCCTAATTCCTAATTCTTCTGGCCTGAAATAAACTATTTGTTAGGATTCGTGCTATCTGCTCTGATCACTCAAGGGATAGCACTTTGCTGTCTCATACTACAAATGCTTCTGTTCTATTTGAAGCAGTTAGCTTCCACAACACATTGATATTTCTCAAGTATATTCTACTTTCCATTTAATTTTTGCTCTTTACTGTCTTTTAAAATTTTTGCTATTCTTTAAATTTTAAAATTATTAAATTAATAGTTTGGTTTTATGAATTTCAGAAATATCTTCATCCAAGGAAGAAACATTGTTTATGTCTATGCCCTCGGCATATTTACACATGGCTTGTGTGACTAATGCTCCAGTGTTTGAGGTAAGTGGAATGAAGAATGCAATAATTCATTTTGTTGCAAATTATGTACAAGGATACATCATAGTTCAATTTATCTACTGGAGATATCACATTTTTATTGGTTAAAATATTTTTTCCTTTATCTAAAACTCCTAAAATAAAATCAGAGTATATTTGGTTTTGTACCAAAGCCAAGGATCATGAGACAGTTTTCTGTTCATTCTTCTGCTGATTGCTGTGTACTATTAAACTTTGTTGTAATTTAAAACTTTTAATTTTTGGCAATATAAATATAATGTCTTACTTGGAATATTCAAATGCTTTCCTTTGAACATAATTAACATGGCAAGTTATATTTAAAATGAAAATAATAAAATAGAAGTCACAGAGTCAAATAATCAGAAAAAACTTCAGAAGTGTCCAAATTAGAATTTGCCATCGTCTACACACTTGAAATACAATTTTATATTAGTTGTTCATATTTTAAGATTATTAGACAAATGGGGTTAATTCAATTACAATTTACCTCTCTCTATTAATGCACAGATACTTTCTTGGCTTCTGTGAAGGGACTTTCCTGGTAGAATATTGTATAAGCAAAGCTATGACAAAAATCAAGCCAACAAATCAGTTTTACATCAATTCTATTTTTCTTCCATGAGATTAAAGAAATAAAAAAGGAGAGAGAAAATTTTTCCCAACTCTTCACTCAGAAATCCATTCCCTGGAAGATCACATGTCATAGTTAATATTCTGATGCCATCATTCTCTCAAAAGAAAGCAATTACATTCTAAGTTTATGTCTCTCCCACTTCACCAACAGTCATTTACCAACTTCATCCTGTGACTATTCAACATAGAGTTTAGTTCAAATAAATGCTGTTCAAGGAAATTCCTTCAAAGTACAATTTAAGAGTAATTTGTTATAATTATTTTATTTATTTTAAAATATTGGTTCAGTTTTAATAAAAATACAAAAATATAAAAAGATATAAGATAACATTTTTTTCTGGCACCATTCCTATTTTGTAGCTTAATCAATGTATAACTAATGAGTAAAATCTGTATATTTTAATACATATAATTTGGTGAGGTTAGATATGCATATCATCAAAAGAATTTAATAAACATTTATCAAAAAGTTTTGTTATGTCCCTTTACTGTTTTTTCCCCCTTAACTCCCAGAAACAGAAGAGAAAAAATGACAAGGGTTTGGCAATGAGAGAAATGGGACAAATTGGTCAACAGCTATAGATTTGGACCTAAAGTACAGCATGGTGACTATAGTTAGTAATAACAATCTATTGTATATTTGAAATTTTCAAAAAGGGTAGATCCTCACATACCTAAAAAAGAACTATACGAGGTGATGAATATTTTAATTAGGCTGGGTAGTGTTTTTACAATTTATACATATATAAAAATATGATTTTGTATGTCTTAATTATAGTTTTTCTCAATTATACCTCACTAAAACTGAAAATAATTGTTATGAAAGTAGGTCTCATATTAAATGTTTTGATAAAATGATATAGAAATGCAAGTGATTCTGAGATCACTCAATCTACTTGTTTCACATATTCAGTGACAGTAGTGTTGTATTTAACTCCTCATGTATGTGCATAGCTTCAGAGTTAAAGCTAGGTTTCAGCCTGATCAGTTTAATTTCATGTAAAAGGAGCCTGCTATACTCCAGGACAGATTAGTCCATGAATGGGCAACTCTATTTACAGAGCATATGTCTTTAACTTCAACTTTTTGTCTTAGTTTTACCCTTGGGTAAGAGAAACTTTTCTATTACCACATTTGCATTGCGATCCTTCAAACCTTTAGTAAACATGTTTCTTCTCATTCTTCTTTTCAAAGTGCACACATTCAGGCTTTCAATTGGTTTTCAGGAAACAATCTTATCATCATTTAGGTCCCACCATTTTTCCACATCATCCCTAAATCAAAGCATCTAAAACTGAACAATGTATTCTGACTTGACATTAATAAACATTCATATTAGCCTGAGTCAAAGTGTTTGGTATGTAGCTAATCCTGCTTGTGTGTATAATACTCAGATTTTCCTAGTATTTCACAAAATATAATTTACTTTTGTATTTGTGAAATTTTATTCCTCCCTCCCTTCCTTCCTCCCCTCTTCTTCCCTCCCTCCCTTCCTCCCTTCCTTCCTTCCTTCCTTCCTTCCTTCCTTCCTTCCTTCCTTCCTTCCTTCCTTCCTTCTCTTTTCTTCTTTCCTTCCTTCCTTCTTCTTTCTAGGTTCTGGAATTCTAACCACCATGAAGATCTAAGAAGGATCTAGGATTTCACTTTACTTAACAACTTACACCTTAGCCTTCCATGGTTTCAAGGTTGCTATCAGAAAACCAAAATCCCTGAGTCAGAGACAAAGGCATTATTATAGCAAAAGCAGCCAGAGGATCAGCATTTGTATTGATTCCCAGAGTATTAATTCCCACATGATGCTGCAAGGAGTTTTGAGATGATATTTATGCACATAGTGGGTCCCTATGCAGAAGATAAACTCTGGGCTTAGGGGAACTGAATTCTCCAAAATGGGTAGCATATCTTCCTGTTATTTGCATTGCAGGAAGACTTATCATTATTAGAGTAGGCAGAAAAAAAAAAAAAAATCCTGCCCTTTGCTCCAGAGAAAGGCACCCTCTCCATCTTCTAACACTGTTCACTAACCAAATATCCTTGAAAAATATAAGATTAAATCAGCAATTCTGCTCATAATACAAGCAGAAATGCACCAGACACAACAAATACTTTAAAATATCTTTGCATTATTGCTTTTATGAGTTGCTCTTGATCAAATTTAGAAATGTTTAGCATGTATTTCTTCAAATATGTATCTTTTTGTCACAATTTCTTCTGTTGAAACTGAAATTACATGTGTGTTGGATTGTTCCATGGATCATTAGAGATCTGTATAGTGTTTGTCTTTTTTATTCAGTTTCAATGATACCAATTGATTTGACTTTAAATTTACTAATTCTTTGTTGTGAAATGCCTAATCTGTTCTTAATCTCATCTAATACTTTTTTTCTTATCAGATATTTTATTTTTTAATTCTTAAGAAGTCTTTTTACTTTCTTTCGAATTAAAGCTTCTTTTTTTTATCAACTATTGCCAATTGTTTGCATAGAGTTTTAAAAACTTGTTTTAATCTATAGTCTCTCTCCACATTTCAATACCTGCTTAATTTGTGTTTGGTGTGTTTGATTGTGGGGAAGATTTGTAAGTTTGTGTGTGTTTTTTTTTTCTTTTTTCCCCAAATTAAAGATGCTAAGAAGGCCTGACATGGAAGCACATACCTGTAATCCCAGTGACTTGGGAAGATGAGGCAGGAGAATTTCAAGTTTGAGCCAACCTCAGCAACTTAGCTTGACCCTGTCTCAAAACAGAAAATTATAAAAAAGATTAAGGATATAGTGGTAAACTGCCCATGGTTTAAATCCTTAGGAAGGAAGAAGGAAGGGAGGAAGGAAGGAGGAAGGAAGGAAGGAAGGAAGGAAGGAAGGAAAGAAGGAAGGAAGAATTAACTAACAACACAACATCTAATTTCTCAGGATGTTACGACAATCAAATGTGGACATTAATGTAAAGCACTGGAAAGGTAGTTGAACATATTGTTGGCACACATTTTACCATGTTTACCATGGAAACATCTTTAAAAAGCACTTAGGCAAATAATAAATGAAAGAAACTGAGATTGCTTCATTGATTGTGACTTTATAAAAGTCTATTTTTTATAAGATGAAAAGAATTATTCAATGTCTGCCACTAAAAGGTTCTTTTAAATGAGATGAATAATAGAATTACCACAGAGCAGTCTTCTCGTTTACTCCTTTTCCTTCAGGAATAGTAGAAGTCATGCACACTAAATTTGTATTTATTTAAGCAGGTGATTATACACTGACAAATTTGCCAATACTTTTATTTTCCTCCCTTGATAAGGAAATCAAGAAATACTTCATGGAATATTTCTATTTTGCTGCAACCTGCATTAAAAATAAGTGGCTAACAGCTAAATAAAAATCCACATGTAATTAATTAGCAGTTAACAAAAATCATGTATGTATAGAAATACAGAGAAATAGAACACATTGTAATCTAATAATGGTGTTAAAGTCTGTAATGTTGGAATTGTAGAAAATATTGATTATCAATAAATTATTGAATCTGATCTTGTATAATTTCTCTACTTCAATTTTAGCTCCTCTTCTCAATTCCTTGCATGTTTTCTCAAGCCATGTTGAAAATGTCACAGAACCAATATAGCAATAATATTGAATAAGACAGTAATTTATGGGTTCTGTTATGGTTTAGATATGAGATGTCCCCCAAAAGCTCATGTGTGAGACAATCCACAAAAAATTGAGGTAACATGATGTGTTATGAGAGTTTTAACTTAATCAGTGCATTCATCTGCTGATAGTAATTAAATGTGTGGTAACTCAAGGCAGGTAGGGTGTGGTTGGATAAGGGGGATCACTGGGAGCATGACTTTGGGGTATATATTTGTTCTTGGTGAGTGAAGCTCTCATTTTCTACTTCCTGATATGACTTCCTGAATGGCTGTCCTCTGCCACACAATTATCATATGTTCTGCCTCACCTTGGGCCCACAGCAAGGGAGCTGGTAGTGTATGGACCGAAATCTATGAAACTGTGAGCACCAAATAAACAATTCCTCCTCTGAAATTGTTCTTGTCAGGTGTTTTGGTCATAGCAATGAAAAATGGACTAAAACAGGTCCCAATAAAGGCCACTCCATGGAATTAACCTATAGCGACATTCCAAACAATTCAGCCAACTCCTTTGTCCCAGAGTGGTAGGAAAATGGAAGTGAGAGCAGACCCAAAAAGAGGTTACAAGAAAGTTTAAACTCAAGGGCTAAAATGGCACGGTCAATTAGAAGGTAATTTTATTTCAGCAGAGTCTTAGAATAGCCCCCACTGGCTGATGGCAATGTACCTGGGCTTTGAATAGAGACTTGGCTGCAAACTTCATAGTAGACCACACTGTGGCCTGGACCTTACCCCAATCTATTCCCCACCTACTCACTCACCTTTCACTCCTAATAACTGTATGCATGTTTCTAAGGCTCAAGGAAATTAGACTAGCGAAGATTCCCTTCACTAAGAATATTATTAAAATAAATCAAGTAATTTCAGGATATGTTTTGGACATTTCAGTTGATAGAGAAGAAAATGTACATTATACATACTAACTGGCAATGTTCTGAGAGTTTTCTCAGTGGGAGCAACTGGAAATAATAATAATCAATAATCTTGTAAATATCTATAGATAAAGGCTAAAAAATAAATGATTCTACCATTTTAGCAGATGAAAACATTTATTAATTGATTTGTTTCTCTTATTTATACACTAAATGTTGCAAGTTTCATTGTAATAAATGAATCACTCTGATCTGGCCTTTATCATACCAACCATATTTTAGGCAGGTAATTTCTTCTAAACTGAACATTACTTGAAAGCATTTTAAATTACATTATTATGTATAAAATTGGGCTATTAATTCATTTTGAGTATTAAATTTATTATTATTAATTCATATTAGTTGAACAAATTAATGAACGTGATGGTGACATTCATATGTCTTACTTAGCCTCATCAAATATTATCTGTTTTAGTCAGCTTTTTCACAACTATGATCAAAAATCTGAGAAGAAAAGTTTTAGAGGAGGAATAGTTTATTTGGTACTCACAAAGGTCTCAGTCCATAAATAACTGGCTCTATGTCTATGGGCCCAAGATGAGGCAGAACATCATGCAGAAGAGTGTGGCAATGGAAACGAACTCAGAACACGAAGCAGAGAGAGGGAAGGAAAGGGGGAGGGAGGGAGGGAGAGAGAGAGAGAGAAAGAGGCACCAAGAATAAAATACATACCCCAAAGACATGCTTCCAATGACCCAACTTCTCTAGCCACACCCTACCTGCCTATAGTTACTATGTAGTTAATCCCTATCAGCAGATTAGGTTAAGAATCTCATGACCCAGTTGTTTCACCTCCAAGCTTTCTTTCATTGTCTCACACTTGAGCTTTTGGGAGATGCATTGTATATTTTGGGTGATACTTCATGACATTATGTCCAAATCCAGGGTTTTTTAAAATTTGTTTGCTATTCCTATTTCATCACTGTCTTGTCCTTTTTTACTTCAGCTTACATACTAGTTGTATTCCAAAGCTAAATATTATAGTTTAAGATGTTATAGTTTAACATTGAGAATGCTATAGTTTAAAAATATTTCTGTGAAATGTTTTTGAATTTTAGATGAATGTTGTTTTAATGTTTTAACTTTTCTGTACATTACAAATCATCTCTGAGAGTTACAGAATTTGGGGGCAAAAACACTTTTATTGTGGGTATAGACTGCAATCTTTAATACACTGTACCAGTAATCTGTGAGCTATTTACTTTTTTCCAAGCAAAAATGGTAATTTGAATAGATGGAATTAAATAATTGACTACCAGAGAGTTTCAGAATCTCTATGCTTTTTTGCTTTTCCCTATCCCTAAACATTCTATTAATTCCTGAAAACTCAAGCCCAATTTTTCCCCCAAAGGAAAATTTCTATGGGATCTTTTTGTTTTGTTTTTTTAAGCCCAATTGCAGTAAATCATGTTGCCTTTTATAAATATATATATATGTATGTACATATATATATATATATATTCATTTGATATCTTGTAGTGTGACTAAGACAGACTAAAATTTCTCACTTCATGTTCAGGAATACTTGGGAAACTACCAATATCTAGAAGAAATTAGAAATGAATTCTTCCCTAGTGTGATCTAGCCACCACATGGATTTTAGGGTGCTAGTATCCATTACAATGAGTGAATGCATTTCTATTGTTTTACACCGAGTTAAGTCCACCTCAGGAAAACAATCCACATCCCCATGAACACATTGGTTTCAGAAATTTAAAAATGATTCCTTTTGATTTGTTTGCTTTTGCAAATCAATGTACTGCCTAGTGTATGATATATTTTAGGCATATGTTTTTTTTATTAAAGCATCACATTTTATGCTGATAATATTTATTCATAACTCATCTTGTTTCAGATAGCACTTAAAACAAGATAATTTTCAGGGATACAAATGTACAGTGCACATTATGTCTAATAGTATCTTCTTTGGCCTAATGAAATACTTATAAATCTTTTGGACACTGTATAAATGACAACATAACATAATTTGCATCATTTATATTATGTCACACTGAAAAGAAGTCCTTAATTTGGTTTTCCTTGAATTTTTCATAATCCTGTCTGAAGTTCAAATTAGCCATTAGTCAAACAAGAAATGTTAAGGTAGTGGACTTATTTTACAAAATATTTAAGTATTTTATTCAGCCATTGTTAGTCTTCAGAATTTCCATTTCTGATTCTCATGCTTCAATAAAGGAATATTTTTCAAAATAATATGTATTAGTTCATTTATTTTTAAAACAAATTGAAGTTTCTAAATAATATTTTTCTAAATATAAGTAGATTTTACATGCTAGCTTTTAGTTTTTAGAAAATAATCAAGTATAATAGTATGATGTTTATTCATTACTTAGATGTTTCTTATATTAGGTAAAATATAAACATCTTAATCACTTTACAATATTTTTCACTTTTGATCACCTGTAATTTTCTGGATACTTTCCTAACACATATATTTTAACAACCTTATGAATAGTCTCTTGGTTAAAATCTCACTCAAATCAGGTATAGAACAATAATTGATTGATGAAAATAATATTTTATCTCTATGTCATGATGTTCTAATTATATAGGGAGATAGAGGTTTCTGAATTTCAAATAGTGATATTCTAAGACTGTACAACATGAAACCTTTTCAAATAATGTAAACATATTACCTATACTATAATACAGAGTACTTTAAAATTTTAAAGGTTTTGAAGACAGAACATTTCATATTGTTTTCTTTTCTTTTTGCTAAGATATACTTGGTATATTATTTGTATTACTACAAATTGATATTCTTATGAATAAGTATTTATAAAAATGTGCTTATACTTTTTAAAAACATGTTCTAGTCCATTAAATTGAAGGGCAGTCACTGAAATTCAACTTAATCTCACTGTTTAATTTTTTTTTAATTTTATTTTTGGTACTGGGGATTGAACCCAGTGGCACTTAACAGATGATCCACATTGCCGGTTCTTTTTTTTAATATTTTATTTAGAAACAGGGTTTCACTAAGTTGCTTAGGGCTTCACTAAGTTAGGCTGACTTTGAACTCGTGATCCTCTTCTTCACCCTCCTAAACTGCTGGAATTATAGGCTTGCTCCACTATGCCTGGCTTAATTTAAAAAAAAAAAAAATACTAAATACATTTTTATTGATTTATTTCATTTTTCTGTTTTTCTAATTTTATATCAAATACTCAAAAATGATAACAAAATATGTTAAATAATATTTAGTTGGAAAATCAGGCTATTTAAAAACTATAATATCCCATAAAAATTAGAAAGTTGAAATATAAAACAAGTAACAAATTTTTGTTATAATTTTTTGTGTATTTGTATTTAGAGGTGTTTCTTCTGGAGCAGTGGCCAAAATGATTTTTCTTTTTCTTTTACCTGAGGCATCTACAGAAAATTAATTTCTACTACTAGGGAAGTTATCAAATAAGTTACTGATACTTGTATATTAGCTTACAGTGTAAGATCTAGCTAACTGATGACAGTGATATTTATAGTAAACATATGGTGCTTATAAGGTTCAGGGTTTGTTCTAAGGTCTTTTTATGTACAATGCATTGAATGCCCTGAGTGGTTCAAGGAGTGTCACTTTAAAATATGGCACCTTGGTATGCTGATTATTTCAATTTAAAAGCCAAAAGAGAGCAGCAGGTACTGGGAGAGGATTTACTCTGATATTCCCTTATCTGCTTAAAGTCCACCAGACTTGGCAAATAAGAACACAATTGTCTTTGTTCTTTCCCTGAGGTTTTATTATCTGAATACAGCACAGGAAAGAAAACAGGAATGTCAGCACACCCAGAAAGACTTCATCAGAAGCTAGTATCTGTCTCCTGGGCCCATTAAAATTCCAAAAGCAATCATTATAGAATACTTTCCGTCTCAATCAGTTCCCCTAAAAATCACTTACCATCAATATAAAATTGCTTAAATCCTACCTAAGTTTTGCCCTCCCCCCTAAAGAGAATATTTAACTTTAACCATCTGACCTCTCTGAGTTTCATATTTTATATGGCTTCCATATAAACATTAAAGAATATACCCATTAATAAATTTTGTATATTTTTCTTTTGTCAACTGTTTGTTATCAATTTGTTTCAACAGATCCTATTATTGAAACTTCAGAGGGAAATTTTGAACATCTTTTTATGCTCAAGCTATTCTATCAGGTGGACACCTTTCATTATTCACTCTCCTAAAATAAGGTACAGAGGGTATGAGACATTTTTTTCAACCATTAAGCATTCAATAAAACCAGGCAATCTGGTTTCAGAATATTTACTATCTAACCCCTCCACCAAAATAAACCATCCCTATTAAGAACAACAAAAATCAAACATAACTATAGTAAGCTAATTTGAACTTATAAAAACAAAACCAACAGTATGTTATAGCTATCACTCTAAGAATAGAGCTTAGCAATTTTCTCTGACTTCCTGATATATAAAAATCATTCATTTCCTAAAAAGTATTTTATTATTATGGTGGTCTATTGCCATACTGTCTTTTATATGATTTCTTCTGAAATTTTCTCCATTGTTAGCTTACATAACTCTAAATATCTTATTCTATGACATTATACCTTTGTAAGCAATAGGTCTCCTTTTAGGTCTTCAGGTCTTCAGGAGAAGAAATCCCTTAATCCTAAATGTTATATCCCTATCTATTATGACTAAGATATCTACCATAAAAAATTTCCTCACTTGTTCACTGAAATGATATCTCTCTCTCTTAGAATAAACATTTCTTTCTTCTTTTATCTATATTCTATTTAAGGACAGCCATTAGATTCTGTGTCTCAGTTTGGTATTCCCATATCTACCAACTAAAATTACTTTAGCTCATTTAAATAAATGTGTGCAATTTAATGGAAAACTAGTTGAAATAAGCATATCAAAGTCTCACAGGGAATATAACTAAATTATTGAAAAAGTTGGAATAAATTATAGTTCCAACTTAGAAGAATGCAATTTGTAGAACTGCCTTTACAAATATTAAATAATAATAAATGACAAGATTTAAGAATGTTACTTACTAACCTATATTCTATATATAAATATTTTCTTTAGTCTGAAATAAATGTTCTCTGACTCAAAATAAGATAGAATGCTGCAGATGGTCTGGAAATTCTATTTTGTGGAGTAAAGGAAATAAAGATTCCTAATAAAATTATCTTTATTGATTATTATTAATTGTTCTATATACATTTTAAAGTCTATGACAAAATCTTACTGACTTGTAAAATATAGGAGATATTATACAAAGATATTTAGCACCAGTTTTAAAATATTATTATACTGAATTTGAGGTTATTGCTATTCTTCATTCATACATTTTCTGAAAAATAATAAGATTTACAAAACAATGATAAATAATAAATTTTTCAAAAAATATGGAAATTATGAGAATTTTAGAAAAAAAGTTGGAAAAGAATCTTGAAAAATCCTAGAGAGTAGTTCATTAGAAAAGTGAGAACAATAATATAGGGCTTTTACCAAAGGACCAAGCTGACAAATTGACTTTCAAGTTTTCTTATTACACAGAAAACCCAATTAAAACTCTCTCTCACAACTTTCACAAAATGATTTGCATTTACTTTAAATCAATGAAAACTACATGTAACTCCAGCTTAAACCTGATCTTCCAATGCAAAACATTCCCCTATGGAGTACTACATTTATATACTCCTTTTTCCTTCTAACAAAGCTGCACAGTGGATCAATAGCAGTGTTAACTGCTGTGGTCCAGAGCCTTTATATTTGCTCATACTGTATATCTGTAATAAAACTTTAAAATTATGGATGTAGAAACATTACATGGATGATAATCAGCAATCTCAAAATATTTTGGAAGTCTATTAAACTGCTACAAAATGTCTTATTTGCAGCTTTTTTTTGGCACTGCATTTGCAACTTAGCACTATGAGAATGCTTCCATTTGGTCATCAGCTTAGCTAAAGCACAGATAATTTGTACAGATTCCAAAGATGATAATTAAGGTTATTATAGTGATAACCCCCAGCATATTTGCAGACTTTCTAGGCAGCAATAATAACCAGCTCATCATCTTTTAATTAAAATGTTAGTCATTCTGTTTTCTAAAAATAAAGTTAGGTCCCATTTTCTTGTAAGTGGAATGGTATATTCAGTATATTAAACATTTTAGTTTAGCTTTCATTTGATATCAGAACACTTTTCATTTTATATGGCCAATATAATCAAACTAAATTTATAATAATATCAGAATGCATATAGTATTCAGTAAAACAATAATATATTTTTAAAAGAGCAGCTGATTTTTTAAAATACAGTCATTCCTATTGCAATTTCATATGGTCTTTCTAAATAGAAAAATTTCAGATAGTGCTCTTTTAAAATTATAAATTAGTAAATGGCTTTACAAAATAGTTTACTTGAATCAAATTAGTACTCTGAACAATCTCATTGTTTATAATTGTATATTTTTTCTAATGTTATTCCTGTCTTGAAAAACTATATTTGATTATTTAAGAGGTTCATGAAGGCCCACAGATGCTGAATCACATTTATGGATAAGGGAGAAATTGTGGAACCAGAAGCAAAATTACGAATACTTGCTTAAGGTATATAAAATAGGGCAGAATTGGGATATTTTCTAAACTATGGAATAAAGTTTGCTTCCTTGGAAAAATTATTAAATATTAAAGAATTTCATATATATATGTATTTTTTTAAACAAATCTCTCATACTCATTGAAACCAAATGAGCAAGTTCAGTTGCTCCTGAGAGTCTCATTAAAAATTGAAGTAACACTTGAAATACTCTTTTAGAAAATTAATCACAATTCAATTTACTCTGATTATTAGCATTTCCATTTTAAAGTATCATATTATTTTTTAATTTTTAATTTTGGAAATGTTTGTATAGAATTTTTTTTCCCATTTTGTTATTTCAACAATCTTTTACCTGTTATCCTCTAGTAGTTTCAATGTTTCAGATCTTACACTTAAGTCCTTAATTCATTCTGTCTTGCTTTTTGTAACTGAGAGAGATTGTGTCCAAGTTTTATTTTTTTACATGTGAATATCCGATTTTCCTAGATTCCTTTTTTACATGTGAATATCCGATTTTCCTAGATTCCTTTTTCTAGTGTTGGCACTAGATGTGTAGGTATACTTCTAAGTTTAACTCTCTTCCATTGACCTGTATGTCTGTTTTCATGCTAATATAAAATTGTTCAGATTACTATACTTTTGTAGTATATTTTGAAGTCAGGTAGCATAAAGTGTCCTGCTTTGTTCTGTTTGCTAAAGAAGGCCTTGGCTATTCAGTATTTTTGTAGATCAATATAAAACTTTGGAATGTGGTTGGTATTTTAATAAGATTTGAACTGAATCTGTATATCATTTTAGGAAGTATTATGGGTTGGATATGTGATGTTCCCTGAAAAACTCATGTATGGTGTAAGGACAGACAGAGGTAAAACAATTAGGTCATGTGAGTTGTAGCTTGATCACTGGATTACTATATTTGTTGGATTAATAATTTAAATATATTTGGGGTGGTAACTATACACTGGTGGGGCATGAAAAGAGGAACTATTTCACTATACCCTGGGCTTTATATATTGTTCCTGACTCCTTGATCTCTCTGTATCTCTCTACTTCTGGCTATTACAAGATGAAGAGTTTAGTTCTACCATGCCCTTCCACCATGATGATCCGCCTCACCTTGGGCCTGGGGCAATCAAGTCAGTCAAGTATGTACTGAGACTTCTCACACTAAGCCCTGAACAAACAATCCTTCCTTAAAGTTGCTCTTGGCATGCATTTTGTTCATAGTAAAGAAAAACTAACACAGAAATTGGTACCAAGTACTCGTGTCATTACTGTGACTAACCTGACCATGTGATTTGGATGCCTTAGGAACTGGTTTTCAGGAGGAATTTGGAAAAGTCTGGAGATGCAGGCTGGAGAAGCCTTAGAATATTGTAAGCAGAGTTTAAAGGGTGCCTCTACCTGCCTTACCATTTACTCAGTTTTCTGGATATTGGGAGCCACAAATGAATTGTGGGTTTGTCTAAACCATCTCTAAGCGGAGGGGTAATCTCACTGATCTGAGATTGCTTTGTTGCCTTGGTTGCACCCTGTTCAGAGAATTCTGTGATACAGCGTAATTTATTATTTTAGACAATCCTAGGTTCAAATGCAACTCCCAGAGATGGAAAGAAAGAGACACCAGTGTGCCCAACTAGCCTTGAGGCACCAGCAGCCTGGGGGAGCAAGAATTACTGTGCAAGTGATAAGTCTCCAATCGAGCCAACTTCTCCAGAGTCACTGGATTCTTGTTTACCTTGAAGAACCCCTCCTCAAAATAAATCCCTCTGATGTGTTTCACCATAAATAAATCATTTGTGGGCTTTTTCCCTTTGTTAGGATCAGACACATCAGGTCTTTTGCATCCATAAGTCCCCACTTTAAATATATTTCTTGTGTCTTTTATTTTTATTTCTTAATACTACTATTTCAGCCTTTTATTTCTAGCCGGCCCACACCTGCAAGGGTTACTTACTCCCTTGCTCGCGGGGAAGTGGTGAGACCCGAACCGGGCAATGAGGAGACTGCAAAGAAAACACAAAAACAGAAATAGTGGGACCCAGTGGTTCCGCCAAACTCCTAATGGCAGAAGCCTGACCACAAGCAGACTCCGGAAGTTTATTATATAAGGTTTTTACATCAAAGGGATTCATTGTGAGACACTTTTTTTTTTCCCCAGGAAGCAGGGCTTTATTCTGCAGAATGGAGGAAGCATGCTTTGCCCACCTGCCCCAGACATAAATTGCTACGCTTCAGGTACTGGCCAGCAATGCCCCTTGTGGATCCCGTGCAGGGGTCTAAGGACAAACCAGAGCCCCAAAATGCTGAGATTTCTTTCCATAAACACACCCATATCATTATTTACAGAATTCACTTTTATACTGGTATCAAAAATTATACTAAAACTTTATCACTAAACTAACTTTATTATATATATTTCCCTCTTAAGTTTCTTTACTTAATATCTTCACTGTCCTGACGACTTCTTCTTATTTTCTTGATGCATTCTGTGTCCTTATCTGAGAAAGTTACTTTAAAACAGAACCGAGATCAAAACTTTGAACAGCCCAATTACAGTGGTTAGATTGCACCCACAATTCTCCACCTCCAGGCTGGTGCCTGAACCTTAGGTCATGAACTGATAAACTCCATGGCAACCACGGAATTTCCTTTTGAATAAGGTGTCACCAGACAACTGGGCAGACTTCTCGGTTCCTTTGTACAGAGAAATTAACAAGGGAGGTGTATTCACTGCTCCTGACAAATGGGCAATTCTGGTGGAGGCTCAGAAGACCAGAATGCTGATAGGAGTGTGGAAGTAGACTGTGCTCCTGAGGTTTCAGATAGAAATGAAGGCTCTGTGGGAATTGGACTATAGGCAATTCATATTACATTCTAGGAAACAACTTGTTGATCATGTCCAGAGATTTTGTGTGAGACTGAATTTAAAGATGATGGGCTAATTAATCTGGTATAGGAAGTTTTAAGGCATACTAGCATTCAGGAAGTGGCATGGGTATTGTTCACAGCTTTTAACCAGGCTTTACTAGCTGAAAGCAAAGAAAAATGATTTTAAAAACCTGCAAT
This sequence comes from Glaucomys volans, assembly GCA_020662805.1. NCBI lineage: Eukaryota > Metazoa > Chordata > Mammalia > Rodentia > Sciuridae > Glaucomys > Glaucomys volans. The sequence goes on along the minus strand of JAJEJO010050379.1, from coordinate 368,880 downwards.
TTGGCCAGAAAAGTGAGTGCAAATTGGGGCCAAGGCAAATACAGTTGCTGAAGAAATTAGACCCACTGTTAAGAAGCTAAGTGCTTTTCACAGAGACAATAGGAAAAATGCTTTGAGGGCATGTCAGGAGTTAAGAAGGTCACACCTACTGCGGGCTCAAGGGTGTAAAAGTGAAAACTCAATTAAGATGAGACCTTGTGTGTGCCTTGCTCATACAGTGGTGCCTATAAAGTTTCCCCAGAGTTCATCTCAGTGTGATCAGCTGCCCAGGCATTCCATGGCTGCTGTAACTTTGGTCCAAAGCGGCCTGGGTACTGTTTGAGCTGGAATCAGACCTTGTCGTTGTACACATGTTGCTAGTTCTGCAGGAGTTAAGAGGTCACAGGTACTTCCACCAAGATTTGCTTGGGAGGCCAGGCAAAGCGTAGCAGGGTAAGAATCTCTGCAGAGAACCTCTGATAGAGCAGTGAGTGCATGCAGCTGTGAGAATAAAGTTGAAGATGAAATGGAGACCTCTGGGATTAAGAGATGCCAGTAATATAGAGTGTCTGTGGGGAAAAACTGCTGTCTTCAGATAGGGCCAGCTAGAAAAAGAGATGGGGGGGGGGGGGAGAGGAAGAGAGAGGGAGAGAGCTTGTCGACTGCGACCAGGCTACAGGGACAGGGCTACCCAAGATGGTTGAAGCTCACATCTCAATGCCATGTGCCCTGGATATGAAGTTATAGGTTCTGTTTACCCAGCTGTGTTTCAGTCTTGATTTGGTTCCATCCCTTCCTTCTATGCCCTTGTTCCTCCCTTTTGGAATGAAAATGTTTAATATGTCATTGTGTATTGGATATGTGTAACTGCTTTTGATTTTTCAAGGGCTCACAGAAAAATGTTCACCTTGAGTCTGAGAGGAGATTGCAGATTTGGAATTTTTAACAATGCTGGAACTGTTAAAACTATGGGGATTCTTGGAGATGGACTGAATGCATTTTGCACTGTGAGATGTATGTGAGATTTTTGGAGCCAGAAGTGGAATCCTTTAGTTTACATAAGAAATATCCCCCCAAAAGCTCATATGGTAATATACAAATGTTCAGAGGTAAAAGGATTAGATTACAAAAGATGTAAACTAATCAATAGATTAATCCATTTGAGGGATTAATAATTTAATTTAAAAGAATTACTGAGTGGTAACTATAGGTAGATAGGGCATGGCCACAGAAAGTAGGTCACTGGAAGTGTGCCTTTGGGATTTATATTTTGTCCTTGGTTCCTTACCCTTTCTCCACTTCCTGGATGTGATGAGCTGGGCAGCTTTCCTCTGCCATATCCTTCTATCATAAGCCAAAACAACCTTTTTTACTCCTTTAATTTATTCTTCTTAGGTATTTTGATCACGTAGAAAGCAAACATAGAAAGTATAAACATTTTAGCAATATTGATGCTTCCAGTTCCTGAACATAGGATGTCCTTTCCTTTGTGTGTGTCACTGCCCTCTTCAGTTCCTTTCATCTGTGTTTTACAGTTTTCATTGCAAAGTTCTTTGAATTCTTTGGTTAAATTTATTCTCGGGTACTTAATTCTTTATAGCTATTATAAATGGCACTGCTTTTTCTTGATTTTAAATTTCAGATATTTTGCTATTGTTACATAGGATTGCTGGTTATGTTTGTATGTTATTTTTGTATTCTGCATCCATTTATTCTAAGACCTTTTTTGGTGGAGTCTTTTATTTTTTGCTTGTAAGATTAAGTCATCTGCAAACAAAGGAAATTTGACTTCCTTTTCTCTAATTCAGATGCCTTTTCTTTTTCCCTTCCTGATTGCTCTGAATAAGACTCAATACTCTGTTGAATACTAGTAATGAAAGTGGGCATTCTTTTCTTGAGACCTTAAAGAGAAAGGTTTCAGCTTTTCCCATTCATAAAATGTTAGCTATTAGCCTATAATAAATGAACTTTTCTTGTGTTGAGATATGTCCTATATCTTCCTAATTTTTTCAGCATTTTTATCATGAAGTCACATGGAGTTTTATCAAATGCCTTTTCTGTATTTATTGAGATGATGATATGCTTTTTTTCTTCATTCTGTGGAAGTGGTATACCACATTTATTGATTTATGTATGGTGAATCATCCTTATATCCTTTAGGTAAACCCCACTTTATTCTGGTGAAAAATTTTTTTCATACATAGCATTTAGCACATTTTGGACAATATTTTCAAAGCATAGGAAAGTAAAGTAAACATCAATAAATGGGATTTATCTTCATCAAATAAGCACAGCAAAAGAAGCAATCAAAAAGTGATGAGACAAGCTTAAGTTTCTTAAGAACACAAGAAAATACTTGCAACTATACATCTGAAAAGGGGTTAATGTTCAGAATATGTAAAAAAAAATTCCAGCAATTTAATAGCAAAAAAAAAAATCTTTTTAAACTGTGAGTAATGAGTCAAAATACATATTTTTCAAAAGAAGACATACAAATAACCAAAAGATACATGAAAAAAAATTCAACATCCTTGATCATCAGAGAAATGCAAAACAAAACCATAATGGCATGCTACCTCACTCTAGTAAGAATGTCCATTGTGAGAAAGACAAAACAAATTTTGCTAGCAAAGTTTGGAAGTAAAGGACTGGGGATATAGCTCAGTTGGTAGAGTGTTTGCTTTGCAAGCATGAGACCCTGGATTCAATCCCCAGCACCGCAAAAAAAAAAAAAATTATGAAGAAAAAATTATGAAGTAAAGGGCACCCTTGCATATGATTGTTAGGAATGAGAATTAGCAGAGGTATTATGGAAAACAGTATCGAAGTTTATCATAAAATTTAATACAGACCTACCATATCATCTGGCAATCCTACTACTGTGGATATACATCCCAAGAAATTGAGATCATCAAGTCAAAGAGGCATATTCACTCTCATGTTTGTGGCTACACTACCCACAATAGTGAAGGAATGAAAACAACTTAAGTGCCCAAAAACTGATCAACAGATAAAGTAAACAGGGTATATATACACTGTAGTGTAGTATTAAGCCATAAAAAGAATAAAATTCTTTTGTATCAGCAAATAACCTTACTAACCCCCGTGACACACACATTTTGCAAGTTCAGTGTAGTTGGCAATAACAGTAACATTCCTATAACTTAAGGTGGAGTTCTAGACCTGGATTTGTTTTGATATTTTTATTTTTCGAACATGCAGTCTGCTGTAATTCAATACTTGCTCTCCTCCCATAATCCATATGTTGAAATTATAACCTCCAATGCTACTTTTTCAGGAAGTAGGCATGTAAAGGGGGTAGTAAAGGTTAAATGAGCTTATCAGGGTATTTCCCTCAGCCTGTAAAGTTGTTGCCCTTATAGAAGAGGAAGAGAAATCAGAAATCACTCTCATCATCATGTGAGAACAAAATAAATGATCAGTCAAGAGAGATCCCCACCAGGAGTTGAAACCACTACAACCTTGATCTTGGACTTCATAACTCCAGAACTATGAGAAATAAAATCTGTTTATTAACATCCAGTCTACAGCATTCTGTTATGGCAGCCTAAGAGGCCTTTTACAGTTCCCTTCTATTCTTATTTGAATTATATTCTGAATTTAAATTAAATAATCCCTTAGATTATTGGTTCAACTGTTTCTTTTTTAATAGACTACTATATAGGTCCCAAAGGATAACTCTTCTTTTTCTAAAAAGCAGTATTTTTTATTTGTTTTAATGAGTTATACATGACAGTAGAATGCACTTTGATACATCATATATAATGAAGTATAATTTCTCATTCTTCTGTTTATACATGATGTAGAATCCCACCAGTCCTATATATGTACATGGTCTAATAACGTCTGATTCATTCTACTGTCTTTCTTACTCCCATACCCACTCCCCTCCCTTCAATCCCCTCTACCTAATCTAAGTAACTCTATTCTCCTCTAACCTACCCCCATTGTGAATTAGCATCCATATATCAGAGAAAACATTTGGCTTTTGGTTTTTTGGGATTGGCTTTTTTTGCTTAGCATGTATATTCTCCAGCTCCATTCATTTATCAACAAATGCTATAATTTCATTCTTCTGTAAGGTTGAGTAATATTCCTTCATATAAATTTATATGTATATACATATGCAGATATGTATATATATGTATATATATATACACACACATATATATCACACATTTTTCATCCATCCATCTGTTGAAGGACACCTAGGTTCAACTCTTCTTAATATTTAAGTTTTGTGTGATTGTCTTCCACATTGATTCTGAGTTTGGTCATACTGGATGTCTTCCTCAGTTGGCAATCAGAAAGTGATTCAAGCAAAGCATGCATATTAGGGCTTGTCTCTTGAAACACTCCATCTTGGAAGCCTAACACCATACTACAAAGAACTTTAGACATAACTGTTGAATGTTAAGTGGCTTCAGGTAGAGCTATCCTGACAGATGGAAGATTTGTGCACATTAACAGAACAGGTTGGCTCTCATCTGATTGCGACCACATGGGTGATTTCAGCTATGCAGTGTAGGAAAGAAATATCAACCACGGAAGTACAGCCTTTGCAGTATAGATAGAATTGATAAGTCTAGTTTGTGGTAGCTTATAACATAAAAATCAAAAATATTACATTGTTTTATTAACAATGCTTAAAGGGAAGGCAAAAGAACCAATTTCCATTCTTCCTATTCATGATCTATATCATAATTTTAATATGTTGCCCAAAGCATTTGTGCTTTACAGATCCAAGAACAGAGTAGTGCCTCTAGTAGAAATTTCTCTGACAATGACAATATTCTATGTTTGTCCTGCTATTAGCCATTAGATATACGTGACTTTTGATCCACTAGACATTTAAATCTTGGCAAGAATAAATAAAAAAGGAAACTTTATTTATTCAAGTTAATTTAACTTTATATTCAAATACCATTTATGGTCATTGGAAAATGTATTGGACAATGAGATTCTAAAATAGTCTTTATATCAAGCAATCATGTGAGAAATTACCCTACAAATCCAGGTACTTTTTCACATGTAAGATTTTAAAAGGAGTCTATCAAGTACAAAAACTAAAACTCATGTGATCCTATCTTGCTCTATTAATTTAATGAGAAAATTAGAACAGGGATGATAAAATCTAAAGAAAGAAAAACCTGGAAATTTTTTTGTTTCAAATAATTCCACATAAATATAAAATAATGTTCACAATTAGGGGCTGGAGTTGTGGTTCAGTGGTAGAGCGCTTACCTGGCATGTGTGAGGCCCTGGGTTTGATCCTCAGCACCACATAAAAATAAAGAAATAAAATAAAGATATAGGGTCCATCTACAACTAAAAATATTTAAAAAAATAATGTTCACAATTAATACTAATACTGTTAAGAGGTAGCATTTTCAAATATGGTGTCTGCATCTACTCAACAAATTATTCAAGAAATATTTCTCAGCTGTCTTCCATGAACAAGGCCCTGAAACACATTACGAAGTAAAAGAATCAAGTTTCCTTTTCTCATAGAACTTGGATAAGATGTATAATAAATATGGAAACAGATGAGAAAGTAAGTAATCAGTGGATGAGATGGATAATAAATATGGAAATAGATGAAAAAGTAATTATGGGATACTGATAAACATAATATTAGAAGTGTGTGTTATGAGCAATTATAGTTTCAAGCCAAACTTCTGAGTCAGGAATTACCTTGGCATTTATTAGGCAAAAATAAACCACAGTGGCTGGAATAGCATCAGCAAGGCTAATGGTGGGCAGCAGTAGAAAAGAAGAGAACCAAGGAATAGGGAAGGTCAGAGGAAGTAGGCCCAACTAGACCATGTTGAGGGGTGAGTTTGATTCTATAGTAAGAACAACAACTTTCTTGAGAATATTCAGAAGGAAAATAATAAAAATCAAAGTCTTACAAAAAATTTCATTGTGGCTTCTGGAGAGCTTGAGAGGCAAGAGGGAAACAGGGTTATAATCTGGAAGCTGTTGGAGAAGTTCAGGGTAGAATGCATAGTCATTAGATAGTGATGCTTGAATTCAAGAAATATAGGGAGCAACTACAGTTCACCGAATGCCAGGCAAGGAGACCTCTGAAATGTGCAACACCAGTAATCACTTTTCTATTTCTATATTAGATTCCTATAAGTTTTTCTTGAATCAGATTATACTCAAATATCTTAATATGATTGAAAAATTATCACTGTATTCTTTTAAAATCATGTTTTGTGAATGATTCCTACAGCCTAATATGTATCAAATATATTAACAAATGCTAACATTTTATATACTGTAATTATCTTTTGAAAATAGAGATACTCAAACTTTTAGTTTTCAGAAACTGTCATATATGCTTTGAAAATAATTATCACCCCAGAAACATATGTTTTATCTTTTAAATGCTATATCTATTTGTATCTGATATATTAGAAGTTAGTATTGGGAATTTAAAAATAGTAATTCACTAATTTATTCTAAATTAGCAAAGGTAAATTCAACAAATTGTAAATACATTTATATAAACATTAATTAAATATTCCAAAGCCAAAACATTGTTTTCATATGACATTGTTTTCATATCTACTAATACATTAATAACTGACCTAAAGAACAGCTGGATTCTCATTCCTACTTCTGCATTTAGCTAACTGAATGTTGTTTTGATTGAAGTACATGAAGAAAATTCAGCTTCACACAGAAACTTATGGTTATACAATTTGTATGCTACACCAAATTTCAACAGGAGGCAGTTTGTGTTTACTTGCATATAGAACCATAATCAATACAAACTAAATTTTTGTATTTGATTATACTATCTTGACCATTGAAAAGCTCCCTTATCGCATTTCGATATTGTAACATTAGAGTCCTTTGGTTAATACTACTTTCCTGTGATATGCAAATAAGATAAAGAGTGGCAACTGTGTTATGTAATAGCAAATGCTTTTATTAATATTACTTACCAATTTTGTGAACAAATACTTTGTTATTCTGTCAAGACTTTGGTGGCAGATACAAGTTTTCGAATGTTATATTTGGTTGAAAGCTCAAATTTTATTATTGACAACAAATACTATTATTTGTTTCCCTTGAACAGTCAAGTCCCTTTCATTTTTCTTTGAGACAATGTCTGCAAAATATGCAAATCTGAATAACCATAATTTGCCTGCCAGAGTTCTTTCTAGGGAAAATGGTGTTAGAGAAAAACAAAACAAAAGCTAATTCAGTTTACAACCGAAGCAATCACACAGTGAGTTTCCTGGCAGTAACCACATACCTGGGTAGACAGCAGAAACATTTTATGAGTAATTTCCATTTCTTCACACAAAATAGTGAAAAACGTGCATTTAAGTGTCAAATTTAGTCAAATCAATCATTTGCACTGCTTTATATGGTACATTCTCAAGTTTAACTTGCATTCCTTTATTGCTAGTTCTTGGTGGTCAAAATATAATGAATGAAATGATGTAGTGCAACTATGTTAATTTATGCTAAATGCCATGATTTTTATCCAACATTCTTTTTTAAACTAATTTGAGTTTTACCCAAGTTTAAGATTTGAAAACTATTATAACTTTTTTTTGTTTAATTTCCCCAACCTACTAAAAGATTTTCAGGAGCACTTAGAAGTTAACCGAAGACATTTTGAAAGGCACTATGAAAAATTAATTAATTTACATCATTCATTTACGTGTAAATAATTGTGTGAATCTGTCTGGAATTCAATTTTTCATTCATATACTGAGTAATTAAAACTAAAGAAGTCAGATTGCCCCAACCTCTGAGATGCCTTCATCAAATGGATAGAGTCCAAAATACATTCAGGAATATACAGGCAGGCCTTGATTGAACTGAGCCCACAGTAAAGGTCTATATAAAATTTTCACCTTTTGATATTCCTTTAAGGCCATAAATCACCAATTAGTCATCTAACCCCTCCTGTACTTTACATATTTTTTAGGTTTTAATTTAAAAACAATAATGGTAAATATTATGGGCTAAGTTATGTTTCAAATACAACTACATTGGAATGATAAAATCAGTGTAATTAACACATTTACAATCAAATACAATTTATTATTTCTTTATATTTGAAACATTAAACATTCCATTTTGGTTATTTTAAAATGTACAATAAACTGTTACCAGCAATAGTCACTATACTGTGCAAAGAATACCTGAAATATTCTTTCTTTCTCTCTCTGAAATTTTCTACTCATTGACTGAGTCTTCCCCTTTCCTTGCTTACCTTCACAACAACCACCATGCTATGTTCTACTCATATGAGTCTTTTTTTTTAAGATTCCACATTCAAATGAAATTTTAAAGTCTTTTTCTCTATTTCTATCTACCTGATTTCACTTAAAATAATGACCTCCAATTCCATTCATATTAGCAAAAACAGGATTTCCTGTATTTTTCCTTTTTAAGCCTGAATAGCATTCCATTGTGTATCTATATCATATTTTTAATCCATTCATCTTTTGATGGACACTTAAGTTGTTCCCATGTCTTAATTAATATGAATAATATTGCAGTAAAGAAGGTAGTGCAGATATCTTTTCCATACACTGAAATAAATTTCTTTGGGTATTTACTAAAAAATACTGAATCATATGGAAAAATCCATTTTTAGATTTTTGAAAGCTTCTATATTTTTTCCACAGTGGTTGTACCAATTTACAATGTCAGCAATAGCATACAAAGGTTCCATTTTCTCCAAACCCTCACCAAAACTTATCTTTCATCCTTTTGATTAAAGCCAATTCATCAGGTGTGAAGTAATATCTCATTGTGATTTTATTTTCCATTTCTAGAATGATTAGAGATTTTAAGTGCCTTCTCAAATATCCTCTGGTCATTGTATGTATTTTTGAAGAATGTATATTGAGATCCTTTGCCCATTTTTAATATGATGATCTTTCGATGTTGTTATTAAGCAGTTTGATTTCCTGTTGTATTTTAGACATTAACCACTTTTCTGTTACATGATTTAAAATATTTTCTCTCAGCCCATAGATGGTATCTGTGTAACAGTGATCCACTTTATGCTTTGGCTATATCCCTTGCTTCTTTGCCACTGCAACTTACTTTTAAAATGTATATATTTCTTTCTCTTCCTCTCTCCCTTCTCCTCCCTAATCTCTCTCCCATCTCTAATCTCAGGGGAAGCAGGATTACTTTTCTTTCCCATTTTAGGCAGGTTTATCTCTTCTTAAGCACACATCAACCACAGGAATGAATCAATTCAGACTTTGGGGATGGTATTAGAAGATCTCAGAAATTACTATCTCCCCAATTAACAACTGAGTTACAACTTCAACAGAGAGCACATGCGAATGTAGCCTTTGAATTACCTCTTTAAAAGCCCCCTGTATCTGCTGATGGGCAGAATCGTAGCTTCTGGGACAGGAGTCCCTGTGTTTATCCTTTGCTAGCAAAACAATAAACCTTCTTTTTCTTTTTTCTCAAAACTATGTCCTCGTTATTGGATTGGCATTGGCGACAAGGACTGAGATTTTGGCAACATCTGCACTCTACTGTTTCCTTTGCTGTGAAGAAGCTTTTAGTTCTATGGAATCCCAAGTCTTATTGCTTTCATTACCTGTGTTTTGGTGGTCATATCAAAGAAATCACTGCCCAGACCAAAGTCAAGGGTCTTTTCCTCTATTTTGGCTTCCAGTTTTTTATAGGCTCTGGTCTTATGTTTAAGTGTTTAACCTATTTTGAGTTGATTTTTCATAAAGAATGGGAAATGGGTCATTTTATTTCTTTAAAATGTAGATATTCAGTTTTTACACCATCAATTGAAGAGATTGTCCACAGTGTGTTCCCATCAAAGTTTTTTGAAAATCAGTCGACCACAGATGTGTAGTTTCATTGAAGTACTTTTGTTCTATTCCATTGGTCATTGTGTCTGTTTGATTAGTACCATATTTTCAGAGGTCATTTTTTAAGTGATTCTTCTTAGTTATACATGACAGTAGAATCTATTTTGATAAACTTATACAAGCATGGAATATATTGTATTCTAATTAGGATCCCATTCTTGTGGGTGGCACAATGGTGGAATTCACTTAGGTGTTTCTATACGTATACATAGGAAAATTATGTTATATTTATTCTACTGTCTTTCCCATTCCTGTTCTTCCTCCCTTCCTTTTATTCCCCTTTTTCTAATCTACTGAACTTCTCTTCATCCCCTGCTCCATTTTTTTGTCATTTAGCTTCCATATATCAGCAAAAACATTTGACCTTTGTTTTGTTTTGTTTATATTTTTGGATAGGCTTATTTCACTTAGCATGATATTCTCCAGATCCATCCATTTACTGGCAAATATCTTAAAATCATTCTTCTTTATGGCTGTATTGTGTATATATACACCAAAATTTCTTTATCCATCCATCTGTTCATGGGCATATAGGTTGGTTCCATAGCTTAGCAATTGTGAATTATTTGCTGTCAACATGTGACTTTATAGGTATAGTACACTGAGTTTAAATCCTTCAGATATATGCTGAGTAGGGGGATAACTGAGTCAAATGGTGGCTCCATTTCTAGTTTTTTGAGGAATCTACATACTGTTTTCCAGAGGGGTTGCATCAATTTGCAGTCTCATCAATCATGGAAGAGCATTCCCTTTTCCATGCATCCTCAACAACATATGTTGTTACTTGTATACTCGATAATTGCCATTTTGACTAGAATGAGATAAAATTTCAGTGCATTTTTATTTTGCATTTCTCTAATTACTAGGAATGTTGAACATTTCTTCGTATATTTATTGATCATTCACATGGTTATTTGAGAAGGATCTGTTCATTTCCTTCGCCCATTTGTTGATTGAGCTGCTGTTGTTGTAGTTGTTGTTGTTATTTTTGGTGTTAAGCTCTTTGAGTTTTTGTATATCCTGAAATTCAATGCCCTATCTGAGGTGCAGGAGGCAAAGATTTTCGCCCATTCTTTAGGCTCTCTGTTCACACTCTTATTTCTTTTGCTGTGATGAAGCTTTCTAGTTTGATGCATCCCATTTATTGAGTTTTAAATTCTATTTCTTGGGCTATAGGAGTATTGTTCAGGAAGTCAATCATGCACCAATATGTTGAAGTCTTTGGCCTATCTTTTCCTCTAGTATGTGCAGAGTTTCTGGTCTAATTCCTATGCCATTGATCCACTTAGAGTTAATTTTTGTGCATGGTAAGAGATAGGGATTCAATTTCATTTGTCACATATGGTTTTCCAGTTTTCCCAGCACCATTTATTGAAGAAGCTATCTTTCTCCAGTGTTGTTGCTTTTTTTGTTGTTGTTTTTTTTTGTTCTTGGCAACTCTGTCTAGTATGAGGTAACTGTATTGTTTTGAGTTTTTGTCTGTGTCTTTTATTCTATATCATTCATCTCCTTGCCTATTTTGGTGCCAATATCATGCTAATTTTGTTACTATACCTCTGTAGTATAATTTAAAGACTGGCATTTTGATGCCTACTGCTTTGTATTTCTCTCTACAGGTTCTTTTACCTATTTTGGCTTTGTATTTTTCCAAATGAATTTTGTGACAGCTTTTTCTATTTCTATGAAGAATGTCATTGACATTTTGATGGGGATTGCATCAAATCTATAACACTTATGGTAGTATGACCATTTTGACAATATTGATTCTGCCTATCCAAGAGGATGGAAGGTTTTTCCATTTTCTTCAATATCTTTGTTTACTGTTCTATAGTTTTCATTGTAGAATTCCTTTGCCTCTTTCCTAGGGGTTTGTTGTTGTTGTTGCTTTGTTTTTGTTTTTTGAGACTATTGATTATGGGATGGTTTTCATCATTGGACTGTAGGAATGTAATTCATTTATGGGTGTTAAATTTCTGTTGTACTACTTTGCTAAATTCATTTATCAGTTCCAGAATTTTTCTGGTGGAGTTTTTTGGTTCTTCTAAATATAGAATTATGTCGTTGGCAAATAGGAATAGTTGGAGTTCTTCCTTTCCTATTCTTTCTTATTTGTATCCCTTTAATTTCTTTCTTTTGCCTAATTGCTCTGGCAAGGGTTTCAAGGACTGTTAAAACATGTGAAAGTAGGCATCCTTGTTTTTTTTCTGCTTTTAGAGGGAATACTTTCAGCTTTTTTTTTTCATTTAAAATTATGTTGAACTTGGGATTGTAATAATAGCTTATATAATGTTGAGATATACTCCTTCTAACTCTAGTTTTCTGGTGTTTTAAACATCAGTGGATGTATTTTATCAAATGCTTTTTCTCATCTATTGAGATAATAATGTGATTCCTGCCTTGAAGTCTATTTATGTGATATATTACATTTAGTGATTTCCATATATTGAACCAAACTCAAATCCCTGGGATGAATTACCCTTGACCATGGGGCACTATCTTTTTAAAGGTTTTGTATGCAATTTGCTAGTATTTTTTTTAAGAATTTTTGCCAGTATTTTATTAAGAATTTTTGCATCTATGTTCATTAGGGATATTGTGAAGTTTTATTTTCTTTAGTCTGTCTGGTTTTGGAATCAGGGTAATACTAGATTCATAGAATGAGTTTGGATGAGTTCCCTCCTTTTATATTTCATGGAATAATTTGAGAAAGTTTCATATTGGTTATTCTTTAAAAGCCTGCTAGAACATTAATTGAGAATCCAACCAGTCCTGGACTTTTCTTTTTTGGGAGATTTTGATGACTTTTTCAATTTTATTACTTAAAATAAAATTTACTTTAAGTTTTCTATATCTTCCAGGTTCAATTGGGTAGGACATAGGTCTCTAGGAATTTGTTAATATCTTTGAGATTTTCTAGCTTATTGGAGTATGAATTTTCAAAGTAGTTTCTGATTATCTTCTCTATTTCTGTAGTTCCCTGGTGATATTTCCATTTTCATCACAGATTTTAAAAAAATTTGATTTTTTCTCTTTTTTTTTAGTTACTTTGTCTAAGGGTTTATCAATTTTGTTTATTCTTTCAAAGAATCAACTTTTGGTTTAGTTGATTTTTTTTGAATTGTAGTTTTCTTAAAATCTCAATTTCATTGAGCTTGGCTCTGATTTGGATTATTTCTTGATTTAATTAGGTCTTGATTTGTTCTTTTTTTCTAACACCTTCATATGTAGTGCTAGATTTGGTATATTTCTCTTCTTTTGATGAATGAGCTCAATGCTATGGACTTTCCTCTTAGAACTGCTTTCATAGTGTCCCAGAGGTTTTGATGTGTTATGTCACTCTTCTCATTTTCTTCTAAGGGTTTTTTTTCTTTCACTCCTGATTTCTTCTGCTATCCATTCATCACTCATGTATTATTTAGTCTCCAGGTGTTAGAATAGTTTCTACTTTTTATCTTATCCTTGATTTTTAATTTCATTACACTATGATCTAATAATGTGCAGGGTTTTATCTCTATTCATTTTTATTTGCCAGGAGTTGCTTTTTGGCCTAAACAATGGTATGATAGGAGGATGTATTCAGTCATTGATGGATGAAATAGTCTATAGTCTGTTAAGTCTAGATCATTGATTATATTTTTTTACTTCTGTAGTTTTTTTTATTTAGTTTTTGTTTGGATGATCTTTCTATTGATGAGTTGTGTTAAACTCACCCAATATTATTGTATTGTGGTCTATTTGATTCTTGATATTGAGTAAGGTCGTATTGATGTATGTACCTCCATTATTTGGGGCATAAATATTTATGACTGTTATTTCTTCTTATATGATTCCCTTAAGCAGTATGAAATGAACTTCTTTGTGTCTTCGGATTTGCCAGGGTCCAGCCCTAGCACAAGGGTCGTGGTGCTCTCTGGTGAGTGGGATGGCGTCGGCGAGGTGGAGAACAAAGCAACACAGACTCAATGATCTGCGACTAAGTTCTGTTCTAACTTTATTTTTTCCACACACCATTTTTATACGTTAACTTCTAGCTTGAGTACAATATCTTGAGACCACACAAAAGGAAACTGACACAAACTACAAAACAATAGGCAAAACGTATTAGCAGATTAAATACTATCAACTCTTCATAATGTTTTTAAGTATTCTTCTATATAATCTTTAACTAGTTCTACTTTCTATATTACTGGGAACATCATGCACAGAAGCCATTTCTATGAACAACATATAAGCTTACACTATGTGATTAATAACTAGATTAACAGGAACAATAGGGAGTTTCTTTCTGAGCTTTCCCTGGATCATTGAATAACTAAGCTGCTTTAGGCCAATTAGGAGCGGAACACCTCCTACTTTTGCCCAGTAAACATTAGCCTATATTGCCCAAGAAAGCTGTTCAGAGAAACTAAGCAAACAGCAGGGTTTCACATATTTTAAATATTCTAAAAAGGGGAGATGAGCTTTCCATGTACATTTTTCATTATAATATACTTGATGCCAACCAAGGTGTATTCTGCCAGTGGGAGATAAAGGGGGTCTAAATCTAAGGGACCAGAAGTTGGTTTCCTAGGAGGATACCATAGTTTTCCATTAACCAAGTAAGCATTACCAAATGATGTCTGAATTGTTGGGACTATTTTTCTGGTCTTAACAACTTTGTTTGTGACTTGTTTGTCTGGAGTTAAGGTGGGAACAATGTGTTTTTCTGCCCTAGATCATCTGGGAGTAGTCCCCATCCACAGTACCATTTAGCATAAGTTGCTGGAAATGAGCATAGCATTCTTTCCTAGTTATACTTTTATCACCCCAGAACAAGGACCTTTCTTGGTTATATCCAGTATGATTAGCTGTTTGATTCTTGTGTTCTAAATCCCCTAAGACCCTAGAATTCCCAGAAATACAATATAATATTATTCCCAAGCATAGGCAAATTAAACAAGACAACAGGAAACAACAGCCCCAATTTCCAGGAAGATGAGACCTTGCAAACATCTTTATTACTCAGTGGAATCCTTGTCAAGCACTGAGGGGAATTGAAGAGGGCACAGCACAGATTAACTTTGGTTTGAAGTCCACCTTATATGATATGAGAATAGAAACCCCTGCTTGTTTACAATGACCATGTGAATGATGCATTTTTCCCATCCTTTTACCTTCAGTCTGTGAATTGTTTTGTCTATGAGGTGAGCTTCTAACAGACGGCAAAGTGTTGGGTCTTATTTTTTGATCCAATCTGCCACCTATGTTTTTTAATTGATGAATTTAGACCATTTACATTCAATGTTATTATTGAAAGATGTTTTTTACTTCCTAAAATTTTGATATATTCCCAGTTTTTGAGTTGAATTAGATTCTCCTTTGATTAGTCTTTCAGAGTTTTTCTCCCTCTCCTGGCCTTCTAGTTGTGAATTCTTTTAACTTTTGCTTATTGTGGAAAGTATTTCATCTTCAAATCAGAAGCTTAAGTTTGCAGGGTATTGTATTCTTGGTTACCATCCATTTTCTTCAGAGTTTGGAATATTTTATACTCTAAGATCTCCTAGCTTTAAGGGTCTAAGTTAAGAAATCAGCTTAGATCTGGATTGTTTTCCCTCTAAATGTGACATGTCATTTTTTTTTTACATGCTTTATCTTCTAACCTTATTGTATATATTAGGCTTTTTCATAATAATATGCCTTGGTGCAGGTCTATTGCAATTTTGTATATTTGGGAACCTGAATGCCTCCTATATTTAATTTTCATTCTTAAGATATGGGACATTTTCTGATAATGTTTTATTGAAAAGATTGTGCAATCCTTTTGTTTATATCTCCAAGCCTTCATCTATCCCAATAAATCTTAAGATTGGCCTTTTCATGTTATCCCATATTTCTAGGAAGTCATGGTCTCTTTTCTTCATGGTCAACTTTATTTTCAAAATTATATTTTTTTGTCTTCATTTGCTAAAGCTCTGTCTTCCAAATGGTCTATGCTGCTGGTGATGCCTTCCAATTAATTTTAATTTCATTTGTTGATTCTTTCATTTCGAGGCTTTCTGACTCATTCTTCTTCAGGATCTCTCTCTATGTTACTGTACCTCACAGATTGGGGTGGGGAGTCCAATGATAGGAGCAACCTATGCAAATAATGTATAGTAGTAGAATAGGTACTGAGTTCCTATTTTGACATGTATAGTGTTTAAGTGGTACAATAAGCAGAGACAGTAGGATCAGCAAGTTCCATCAGTAGGAACAGTAAATAATCACAAATTATGTTTGGCATAAAATCAAGCAACAGATATATTACTTCTGCCATATTTATTAATGCTGCAGCATTGGTGGTGGGGCAGACATTTAAAACAATTAGTGTTAAAAGGTTTTAAGGATAGAATTGTGTACAAGGAAAGAAAAGATGGGAGGGTAGAAAAGTGTTTGCAATTTCAAAGAATGAATAGGGCAGGTGCAGTGGTAATATATGTAGGATGTGTTGTTAATGAGGAGTGGGGGGAAAAATAGAATTGAGAATTTAAGAAAGAGTAAAAGAGAAAATGGAATTTGGCTGTTAGAAATAGGAAAAAAAAGAGAGTGAGACAAGGGAAATAGAGTAGTGGAAAAGACAATACAAAAAAAAAAAATCAAACTATGCTAATCAAAAGCTCTAACCCTCAAAAAACAGAGCATGAAAAAATAATAACCTTCCTAAAAAGGCTAGAAATGAGGATAGAGAAACAAATATGTATATGTATAGATGTCCTTGAATCAATCAGTACATAGTCAAATAAAACCAAAAAACAAAACAAAACAAAACAAAACATAAAACACAACCAAAAATCTTAGTGAAAAGTTAAGAAGTTAAAGAGACATTTCCACTGCCATAGACAAAATAGTTAGTGAGCCTGTGTTCACTATCTGTGCCCAACTGATTTTCTTTTCATTTCTTATTGAGGTGTGAACTGAGCATTGGAGTGTGGACAGTGGATTGTTGCATCTTTTTTTGTTATTTTGTTGCTCACTGAGATGCCAGTTCGGGCTTAAGACTTTCCAACTTCCCTTCCTGGGAGACTGGTGAGAAGTGGTTTGGAAGGAGCTGTCCATTCCATTCCTAAGGTATGTTAGCCACTGGGTTCTCTGAAAGGAGTTCCTGTCGAGTGCGGGAACTTAGGTTTAGTGTGGATTCCAGTTGCTTTATTGTATGGCAAGTTGCCGGAAGCATTGAATCAATGTATCTCTTAAGCCTGGTAGATGCCCATGTATGTTGGGAGACTGTATCCCTGGAGTCTCCCCAGGGTTCTACTTATGGTGGGGGGCGCTTATCATTCACTGCTTCTGTTGCTCTAGATATTGCCCTTTCTGACCTCCCAGGGTTACTCATCAAACTGGCAGTGAAGCAGCTGGCGAGGCCCAGTAATGAAGTGGTAGGTTGGGCAGGGCTAGCCAGGTGGGGCCAGGCAGGCCAATGATGGGCGACAGGCAATGAGCTGGGTTGTCCCAGTGGCAAAGCAGGGGCCTGGATAGGCTGGGTTGCAACCTGGGTGGTGAAGTGGCTAGCTAGGCTGTGCAGTAAAGCAATAGGCCTGGCAGGTGAAGCCAGGGACCAGGTGGGGATTTGGGGGGTCAGAGGACTAGGAACCAGAGGGCCAGACAGGCCAGGACTAGGCAGGCACAGGGGACTGGGTGGGTGCTGGTGACCAGGTGCACTGGGCAAGCTGAGATCCAAGTGCCTTCATACCCTGCCTTTCAACTTCCTGACCCACTGAGGCTTTGTGAGCCCTTGTGAGCCATGGAACTGACAGGGTTGGGGAGAGCCAGGTTCTCCCCACCTCTCAAACTTGTGTTTCCCCAGAAAAATGCTCTCATTTTCTGATTTTCTCCTGGTTTGTTAGATTTAGTCAAGTCTTTGCTGGGCTCAGATATGTTTAGGTGAACCTATCCCCAAACTCACAGATCTGGGTTTCCAGTTCCCTTTGGTGCTGCTGCGCTATTGTAGAGTATTTTGAAAACAAGTAATATGAGGCCTTCATTTTCCCTTTTCTTTGCTTACCCAGTTTTGTCTTTTTTTATGATTTCAGAATTTTAAAATTCTTGTGAATAAGGAAATTCAATTTTGTTAAGAATTTCATTGAATCTATAGATTGCTTTGTAGTGTTTATAGACTCTTCAACATTAATTCTTCCAACCCATGAACATTGGTTATCTTTCCATTTATGTATGTCATCTTCTATTTCTTGTTGAATGTTTTATTGCTTCCAGAGTATAGATTTATTATTATTATTTTTTTAGTTAAATTTACTAGAAAGCAGTTCTTTGGGGATAATATATTAAATGACATTTTTGTCTTGATTTCTTTTTCAGATAATTTGTTGTTACTGTATTAAAATGTTTGTTTTTGTTATTTGTTTTCATGTTTTAACATTCTTAAATGCATTCATCAGTTCTAACCGTTTTTGGAGTATTTTGTTATCTATGAACTTATATACAGGCTTTATTGTGTTGAAGACTATCCCTTATATATCTAATATATTAAGAATCTTTAAATTAAAGGATGTTGAATTTTTTTCTGATGCTGTTTCTTCATAAATTGAGACACTCCTATTTATTTGTCTTTCATTCTGTTAATATGGTCAATCACTTTTACTGACTTACAAATGTTATATCAGCTTTGCATTGGGATGAATTTCACCCTATCATCGTAAAAAGGCCCTTTTTAATGTAGCATTGAATAGAGTTTTTAAATATTTTGTTGATGTTTCCACCATGTCCATCAGTTACATTGTCCTATAATTTTCTCTTTATTCTAACTTATTTGGGTGTTGTTTAAAGATAATGTTGGCCTCCTAAAGTGAATTTGGATGTATTCCCCCTTTTACCATTGTTTTGGAAGAGTTTAAGAATTGTTATTAGTTATTTAAGAATTTGGTGAAATTCACTGTTTATCTCCATACACATTAGTGATGTTTAGATTTTTAAATTTTTCTTGGTATCACATTGGTAGGTTGTTTCTAGGAATTTATCTATTTTGTCTAGGTTATCTACCATACTGGCATATAATTATACAAAATATTCTTGTAACATTTTGTATTTCTGTTCTTTGTCTTAAACTTGTCAATTTTGTTTATCTATACAGAGAATCAACTCATTTTAAATGACATTTTCTATTGTACTTTTTCTCTAACTTATTTCTGATTTAATCTTTATTATTTCTTTCCTTCTGATTTTTAGCTTAGTTTTTTTCTTAATTTTATAAATTCCTAGTCTGAGGTCTCTTTTTTCTGGTGTAGGCATTTATTGCTATAAATTTTACCTCTTAGAATTCTTTTGGTGAGCACAGCAAATTTTGCTACATTATGCTTCCATTTTCACTTAACTTTTTTCTTCTTTTTTAAAAAAATTATCTTAAGAGATTTTAAAATAAGTCTTTTAACTTCTTCACTGAATCAATTTTTGCACAAATTATATTACTTAATTTCCAGGTATGGGTGAATTTTCTAAAATTCCTTCTGATGTTGCTTTCTAGTTGTATTTTGTTGCATTATGGTCAGAAAAGACACCTGATATAATTTTTATGATCTTAAAATTTTGAGACTTGCTATATTGCTTAATATGATCTATCATGGAGAATGTTCCATGTGTACTTGAGATGGGATGTATATTCTGTTCCCTTTTGGTAGAATGTTTCATATACAACTGATAGACTCATTTGTTCTAAAAAATAGGTTCAAGTTCAATGTTTCTACATTATTTTTCTGTCTCGATGATCTATTTACTGTTGAGAGTGAAACTTACCTGTACTTTAAAATCTCACCTAAGGTTTGGGAAAATAACAAAAGGTATAGTTAACCTCTAAGAATTTTTTTTCAGAATCCATGTGATATCTCTCTTCCCTAGGGATATGACATGAATATTTATAACTCTTTATTCATTTTTTGAGTCAAAAATCACAATCTATTAGATGTTTCTGTGGACAATATTCGAGATGTAAGTATGTATGACATGAGCCTAATGTGGGGGTATATGCCTGTAACCTTACCTGGTCAGAAGATTGAGGTAGGAGGTTCCTGACTCATGCCAGCGTGGGCCAGAGATAAGACCCTGTCTCAGAAAAAGTATGTCAGGGACTAATTTGTTTTCTTCCTAAATTTTATATGTTTATGGCCTAAGAAAGTACTTCAGAATGTTACTTTTTTTGAGATACAGTCTTTAAGAGATAATTAAGATTAACTGAGGTAATTTGGGTGTACCCTAATCAAATATAACTGCTGTCTTTATAAGGAGAAATTAGGACACAGAGACACACATAAGTAAAACCATACAGAGATGCTAGAAGAAAACAGCTATCTATAAACTAAGGAGAGTAGCCTGAGAATAACTAACCAGCCTATACCTGTTGTTTAAGCTACCCAGACTGTGGCAATATATTATGGCAGCTCTTGCAAATGGATACAAGGCATTTGAAAAGTGATTCTTTCTAAAAACAACCTAGGAATGCTACAATTGATAAATTATATACTTGAATGTTTTTATTGTCTATGTGTAAATACATCCATACTCCTAAAGACACACACCAAATTCCAACATAAATCCCTAAAAGATTTCAAAGGGAAAATAGTAACTGTTTCTAACTTCTGCATTTATTTTTTTATTCAAAATTTGAGCAATAATTTTGAGGCTTTTGTCAATCCTCCATAACCTCATTTATTTGGAATGCTAAAGGTTGTAAGGAAGTCTTTCTTATTTTGAATGCATTTATTTCAACAGATAACATAATTGAAAGCAAATAAGTATTGAGAATGAGATAAATAAGAATAGGCCTTTTCTATGTATTATTGTTTGAATTAGAAAGGCAAAGATATGTTCATTAGTCTACTATTAGGAAAAGTTTGTCAATGTAACTTGATTCAGAATGTTGTTCTGTAGGGTTTCAGAGGATGGACTAATTAAAACTAATTAAAAAGATTTCTCTCAGATTTCCTGGAGTAAATTTTTTTTAGAATCAGTATTCAGTGATGATAATTTAATTCTAAGCTTCTATACTTTCTGATACTCTGACATAAGATGTTTCAGGAACATCTCTTATTTTCTGTATTCTAGTTATAGAATTATTAATCTCTATGAGGACGTATCTTTTCATGATGTTACTATTGTTTTGTTTCTTTTAGGCAATTGCAGAGGAAAAAGCTATGAATTATATACATAAAATTTTATTAAGTATCTATTTATATCTAGCTATTTATGTAGCTAAATATCATGTTGATATCTTCAATTCCAGTCAAATGCACAGGGTTCTTCCTTTCTTTTTGCGTTCCATTTTTGTATTTCCCTCCTCTTACAACAAAAACTATACTTCCTAACATTTTACTTCATTTTCTCATGTTTACAGAATAACTAAAAATATTTCCTTGGAATGGTATGGTATTTTTTTTCTCTAAAGGCTAGAGGCTTTATGAGCAACACAAACCATTTAAAGATCAGTTCTCAGTGCTTCTGTAATATATTCATTTAAAAACTCTAATGCCCACTGAGCTCAGCATCAAATCCTGATAAAGGCAATATGGAACAGAGTTTGCGTTTAAAGTCTCTATAGGAAATTCACTTGTAAGAGGATGTAAATATCTCTTCAGGGGAGTACCATAAAAGTGAATTTGTGAAGATGATGCTAAAATATGACTGGTAATCCATCCTGGAAGCACAAAACCTTTCCACTGTAAAAAATATAATAACATTTACTCAAATATTTATTCAAAGAATCACAGAACTGCATGAAACCCTGAGAGGCTGTCAAGTCCATTTTCTAGCCCTCAGGCAAGAATACATTAAAACTAACTTGGATAATAAAAATCTCCTTTCTAGTAAAGAACTTCCTTGGAGAACCTATTTTCATGTTTGACATTCTGAACTGTTAGGGAATTCTTCATTATATCTAGCTTATATCTACAATGCTAAAGCCTAATCATCTTTCTCTTTTTTTTTCCATTCTAACTAGTGAAAGCAAATAGTTGTGTCATTACCTGTAGAATAATAACCTTTACATACTAGAAATCTTTTTGTATGACTCAGCTTTATTTTCAAAATCTTCTTTGAATTTCAGTTTTTTTATGACATTACTTGCTTCATTTATAAATTTTAATATTTGAAATCTTCAAATTATGTTTAAACTTTGTACAGCTTAGAGTCCCAAACAACAATATAATAAATATGTGGCTAATTTAATGTAAGAGGAACTTATCTATGAGCTGTATGTTTTTGTAATTAGTCTACCTTTCTTATTGTGAATTTTCTATACTAGATATCAAAGATTTTTCTTTCTTGTTCAGTGATATATATTTGAGTCATTTTTCAAAGAAGCAAATTATTATTATTATTATTATCATTATTATTATTTGTCAGGGATATATTATTTGTCAGGGTGCTAAACCATTGAATCATATCCCCAACCCTTTATTTATTTATTTATTATTTTTGTTTTGAGACAGAGCCTCTTAGAAACTGCCTTTGAACTTGTGATTCTTCTACTTCAGCCTTCTGACCTGCTGGGATTGCAGGTGTGTGCCACTGGGCCCACAGAAGACAAATTATTTAATGCAGAAACACTAGGAAATCTGGAATACCTCAACCTGCTAAAATAAACACTTGCATATACTTCTGTCATTCCCCAAATAGCTGAGTAATAATAAGACCTCAGTGATAACCACTGTTTATTGTGTGTTTAACATGTGTCAATCAGTTTGAAAAGCACATTTTAAGAATCATCTTCATATCAAAACCTTGGTCTTTGTTCCCAACTCCACCCCATGCCAATCCAAAAATTAATACAAGGTTTTAAGAAAAGGCAAAAGAAGTTTTATTGCTTTGCTAGCAAAGAGTGCCCAATAGACTTCTATCCCAGAGACTGGGATTCTAACTGCCCAGAGGGGATAGTGGGCTTCTAAAGAAGGGGTAAAAAGACTGTGCCTCCTCCAGAGTCATAATTCATTTGTAGCCTTGAGTTATAGCTATTTCTTATATTCTTGGGTGCAAGACTGGAAATTTGGATTCTTTCTTTCCTGTGGTCTATGACCCACAGTACAGATAACCCAACTTAGGAGGAAAAGAAAGTCAGTCTTCCTTCCACCATGTTTAGAAATGCAGAGAGGGAGAAGAAGGGAAATGTGTCAGTTTAAAGATAAACTGCAGAGGATAGGGATGTATCTCAGTGGTAGAGTGATTACCTAGCATGTGTGAGGTGCTGGGTACAATCCCCAGTACTATAGGAGAAAGAAATAAAACACACAGTGATGAAGCAACAAAGGTTAGAGTTAAACCATGAAGTGGACCCTGAGTATAATCTAGTATAATTCGCACAACAATAATTAAGTCATCTCATTATTATGTCTGTTTAAAGGTGGGGTAAGACTTTATGAAATAGTTAATACAAGGGGTGGAGTTGTGCATAGAACAGAGGTAAATCAACTCTGAAATTTGTGCTTTTAACATTTACACACATCCTCACCCCTGGAATTTATTGAACTTGGTTCCCAACACTTCAGAAATGATCTTGCTGATAATATCTGATGCTGTTTAGGAAAATCCTAAGGGAAAACTAGAGTCCTGATCAAACTATTTCAGTGTCACAGTAACCTGGCCTAAGTATGGGAAGGAGGCAGTCAATTGACACATCTGTCAATTATAATTTTCAAGCTACCAGTTACTAAGCTAGTAATTGACACCAAAAATTCCTTTTTCATATCCGGAATAACATGGGAATTTTATTAGTGAAAGATGAACAATTAAATTAATTAGAAGAACAATTAAAAGAAAATTTAACTGAATACAAAAGTGCAATTTTGTTGTTATACTGGAGATAATCCAGAAGTGTAGATTTCAGTTGGACTGAGAGAATCAGGATAACATGAGTTAGTTCATGGTACCCAGTTTTACAGAAAAGAGGTTTTGAAATGGAATTATAAATCTAAAGTGTGATAAAATCCTGACTTCCAAATTGAACAATTGTCATTGCAGGACTAACATAGTACCCACATACACAATGCATGGGATCATAGATATTTACATATTTTTACATATATATTTTTATGTAAATATTTTTAATGTAAATTTTTAAATAAATACTACATATTTTTATGTAAATTTTTTTTATAAATACTTTTTTTCTCCCATCAGTGTTGGGAGAAAAGTGTTCACCCCAGTGTTCACCCCATCAAGTAAGAGGTGAATTGAGACATTCTACAATTTCAGTATATAGATGGAAAGATTGCTCCAAGTAGTGCTGGAAGCACAGCATAGAGAATCAGCTCTAACACACTGTTAGTGCTAAATAACACACTGTTTATCATCAGTTATCCAGCATTGTAGTTGCACACATAATTGATATTAATTAACATAGGAATTTCTCAGTAAGAATCTAGAGCTTGATTCCATAGATATAGGAACAGGACGATACAATTACACTGCATTTCCATTATTTCTTCTTTCTGAACAGCCTTAATAATTTAGAAATAATTATTATGTATAGAATCACAGATTAACAGAACAGTGAAGGGCCTTAAAGTAATCTAATGAAGATTCAAAAAAAGGCAACAAGTGCTTTACTAAACTATTTTATTCCATCCCCAACACTCAGCCTTATAAAGATGACATAATTGTCCAAATTATGTAGATGAGAAAAAAGAAAGCATACAAAGTCCCTCTTAGTACATTATACAACGTCAGAGCTTAAGGAAGTGGTAGAAATATATTTGACTCCAGGCACATTTTTAAGAGTTTGGAGCCCAAATTTTAATATAATAAACTTTTCAGTATTGACTCTAGCTTCGAGATAGAATGCAGAGAATCAATTACACATACACATATACATGGGAGTGATGGTAGATCTAAAACTATACTGAAATTTAAAAATACATATATTAAAAATCTAGCTAAAAAATGTGAACACCAACTCAGATGGCACTTAAGAAAATCTTATAAAACATTCAGGGAAGAATATACAGATAATCTGTTTTTAACAAACTATTCTTGAGACTAGAATATTTTCTAGAGAATATTTTGATCCTCACCTCATTTTATGAGACTGATATAGTTTCAAAACTAAAGATAGTAAAAGAATATTTTAAATAAATCTCATTTGTAAATATAGACTCAATAATTCGAAATCAATATTAACAAACTAAATCCTTAAATTAAAAACCATACCTTATGAATGCAAAACTGACAACTTCAAGGAACCAATGAAGGTGATTCACTGCACTGACAAATGAAAACAAATTTCAACATATTTCAAGTTAAAAAATCAATGGAATAATAAAAATGAGTACTTAAAAGATTATTAATAAAATCAAACAACTATTTCATACCAATGAATCCTTTGTGAAGAAACAGAAAGGGATACCATCAACCTTGAAAATTAAAGGTCAGAGAAACTATCTTTTTCAAAATAATGGGATAGAACCCAGGGGTGCTTCTTAACTGAGCAATATCCTGAGCCCTTTTTATTTTATTTTGAGACAGGATCTCCCTAAATTGCCCAGGCTTCCCTCAGACTTGCAATCTTCCAGCCTCAGCTTCCCTAGCTTGTGGTATTACAGGCATGCACCACCATGCCCAGATATAATATCAATCTCAATAGTAATTTTTAAAAAATAAAGATTCTTTTAAAGGAAGAGATCTTTCTTTTAAAGAAAGTTACCTTCTGCCTTTGTCTTGGAAAGTATTATAAGGGATTTCCTTAGTAGTGTTAAAAAACCAAATGAAAAAATGAGGTAAAAAATAATAGAATTAAAGGAATTATATCATTGTTATTTTCGGATGAATGAAAGTCTGCACCAGAATCACAAAAAATTAACAGGCACATAAGAAGAATTTCAAGACAAATTAGCATGATACCTAAGTGCATTATCTATTCACATAAATTGATAGAGTTTCTGTATACCAGAAACCACTTGGAAATGGAATTTAAAATTTACAATAGAAAATAATAATAAAACTGTAAAGTAACTAATATAGCAAATGGTCGAGAATATATTTAAAATAGTATTATAGCATTTTGTGTAGAATACTTTGTTGTACAAATTGAATAATCTCACTAATAAAGGAGAATAAAGTTAATTTTTTTAAAAGTTAACTCTTAAAACGTCACAAAATATATTTAAGAAAGGGAGAAAACCATAATCTAGAAGATAGGATTTGCTATGCATATAAAAGAGAATTAGAAATCTCAATACACATATAAATGGGTTACCAATAGGCAAAAGTGTTGGAAAATTGTATCAACAGGAGTTTCATATATTAAAGCATAATTTCATTATTAATAATTGAAAGAAAAAATGCTAATGAGAAAATGAATTTAAATGTCAAATGATCAAGTTTTTGAAGTATGATTATAAGTTGTGTCAAGTTTGAAATGAGAATAAAAATGCTACACTTTTGAAAGGGATAATTAAATTTTAACTGGTTTGGAAAATGAAATTGCAAAATATAACAAAATTTAATTGTATAGTCTGTTATCCAGTGTTTCAGAATCTACATTTGAAGAAGTAAATTGGACATTAAGATTGTTTATATGTGCAAGAAGACATTAACAAAAATCTCAATTACAATGTTATTCAAAATTATTTAAAATCAGACCTTTCTTACTTGTAAATCAATAAATGGATAAATTATCAACCATGCTTTCATGTCAAACAATGAAATGTATGTTTCAATTATTAAAAAATACCTATAAACATTAATATGGCTAAATCACAAAATATAACTCTCAGTGACAAAAATAATATTGCAGACTTTTAAAGAACAAAAAAAAGTATATATTTACTGCATAAATGAAGAGAGTAATGCTAATGTTGAGGTTTGAAGGTGGTTACGTGTATCTGAATATTTAATTTTACTTAAATATGTCAAGCAGATATGGCAAATAACATGTATTGAAATATGAGCAGTATGTATGTATGTGTACTCTTCCTTTAATTTTTATTTAATTTCATCCCTTTATTGATAATATTTGCACATATTATGAGGTACAATGTGATGTTTTTGTTTATCATTTCCTCATGGCATGTACATTCAAATTCCCCCTTCTAACTATTTTGCATACACAGTGCCTTATTGTTAACTCTGTTCACCATGCCAAAATTCATTCCTCTTTTCTAACCAGGTGTAGCACCGTACTTCTTTTTTTATTAGTATTATTTTTACAGACTGCATTTTGATTCATTGTACACAAATGGGGCACATCTTTTCATTTCTATGGTTGTGCACGATGTAGACTCATATAATTCGTATAATCATACATGTTCATAGGGTAATAATGTCTGTCTCATTCCACCATTTTCCTTCTCCCTACCCTTTTCCCTTTTATTCTCCCCGGTCTCTGGTAAACACAGTACTATTATCAGTCTCTATGAGATTTTTAGATTCCACAAAAGTGACATCATGTGGTACTTCTCTTTCTGTGCTTGACTTAATTTTCTTAATAAATAAATGACAGAATTATATTTTTTTTCATGGTCAGATACTACATTTTCTGATGTAGAAACTGTTTAATAATTTTTAACTTATGGGAGAAACTATTCCATTTTGTTTAAGGATCATTCACCTATTTCATACTCTGATAGACATTTGTCATACATATTTAATGAATATCATCTTTATTTATTTATTTATTTATTTATTTATTTATTTATTTTATTTGCTTATTGATTCATTGAGCAAAAATGGAGTACAGCTATTGTTTCTCTGGTTGTGCACAAAGTAGAGTCACACCATCTGTGCATTCATACATGTACACAGGGCAATGATGTCTGTCACACATTCTGTTATTATTCTTACCCCCCCACCCGACCCCACCCCTCCCTTCGCCCTATGCTATCTATCCTTCCTCCATTCTTGCCACCCTTCCCCCTGCATTATGCATCATCATTCATTTATCAGAGAGACCATTCGGCCTTTGGATTTTTGGGATTGGCTGATCTCACTTAGCATAACAGTCTCCAACATCATCCATTTACCTACAAATGCCATAATTTTATTCTTTATGGCTGAATAATATTCCATTGTGTATATATACCGCAGTTTCTTTATCCATTCATCTACTGAAGGGCATCTAGGTTGATTCCATAATCTAGCTATTGTGAATTGAGCAGCTATGAACATTGATGTGGCTGCATCACTGTAGCAATCTGATTTTAAGTCCTTTGGGTATAGGCCAAGGAGTGGGATAGCAGGGTCAAATGGTGGATCCATTTCAAGTTTTCTAAGGAATCTCCACACTGCTTTCCAGAGTGGCTGCACCAACTTGCACTCCCACCAGCAATGTATGAGTGTACCCTTTTCCCCACATCCTCGCCAACACCTGGTCATCTTATATTAAAACTTTTTTAAAAGTCTTACATTTTAACCACTGAGGAGAAGGGAGTTTAAGCAATGATCTATGATCTCTTTTTCTTCATGCAGTAGGAATGAGTGCTAGGAAAGAGAGCAGTCAGATTCTGTTTGAGTAATTTTTCTTTTTGATCTTTGGTTATGCCACTTGAGCATTATTCTCTAAGCAAAGTATACAGTTCATTTGCAAAGAAAATAAAGTTGCTACATTTCAAGCAAATTTTTTTAGAATTAAAATCACAAGTCATTATACCTTTAACACACTGAGGTCATAAGTTTATTCTTACCAAGTTTAGATAATCTTACTTAAACTTAACATCATGGTTTAATAATGGTAATAATGTTGGTTTTAATACAGCTTTCCACAATTCATTTTCCTTTTAAAGTTTGATTAATGTTTAATAATAAAGGTTGTACTTGTAATTTGCATCTTTATTTTGTTTTTGTTTTCAAGTGTTTATTTCTGCCTATATGCTTCTGCTGAGCTGCTGAGGCAGCGCCTCAGCTGAAAAGGAGTTTCACAGCACCTTTGGGTCACTCAAAGGTCTTGATAATCAACAGCAGGAGACATTCATTGAGAAGCTACAACATGCCAAGTGTTGTGCTAACAACACATGCGGTTTAACTTTTGGTCTCCAAATGGCCTCCGGCATTAGGCACGTTTTAAAGTGTTTTAGAAATGATGAGAAACAGCCAGTAGGAAAAAAACTGGGATCCAGCCAAGCGCTTGTGCTTGTAAGTCCATGGACTCAGGAAGCTGAGGCAGGGGAAATGCAAGTTTGAGGTTAGACTCAGCAACTTAGGGAGGCCCTAAGCAACTCAGTGAGACCCTGTCTCAAAGTAAAAACTAAAAAGGGCTGGGGATGTGACTTAGTGGCAGTGTTCCTGGGTTAAATCCCAGGAGAAAATGGAGAAGAATGGGGAGGGGAGGAGGAAGAGAAGGGAAAAGGGGAAGGATTAGGAGAAAAGGAGAAGTGGGGGAAAGGGAGAAGAAAAGAGGGAGAAGGAGAGGACCAGGATCCTAACCCTACCTGTGAGTACACAGCAGTTTGGAGGTGGTAGATCAGTTTGACTATTAAATGTGTGATGGATACCGTATTGACAACAGTCTTGGAGATCCGGTCCTCGGTCCTCCAAACACCTGAGAAATCCAGAGGCAAACATGGAAAAGCAAGTTATTTAAGAAAGGGATAGAGACAGACTTCTCTGGAGAGAAGGTGATCCAGAGCTGGATATTTGCAGGAGCGGAGGTGGTCTTGTCTCTTTTATAGATCCCAGAATCCCCCTTTTAATCCCTGCCTCCCTTTCTTCTCTGTGTACATGCCTAAGGACAGGAAGAAGAAGGAGCCCAGTGATCCCTTATGTTAGGAAGTGCATTCCTTGGAGGACTTGGCAACACATGGAGAGGAAAAGTGTGATCCCAGAGGTTAGTTGGTAGCAACCTCCTTTTCTTTGATAATCAGCCCTCATCTTTCCCACCTGATCATTTACTATCTATGGCTGTCCTTCTCAGTGTCACATCTGTTTGGAAAGTGCTTTGAAAGACAGTTTCTATTTATGCAAATAACTTCATTTGAAATAAAAACAAGTACCTCATAAAAGAAGTATAGCTTAAATATCATACTTTATCTAATGATGTTGAATATTTTGTTTACTTATTTGATTTTTTAAAGGAAAAATTGTTTGTAAGGTTTGGAACATAATCATTTAAAACTTCCTTAAGAAAGGGCAATTATGCTGGTTTAAAAAAACTGCAATCAAAAGACTATTAATTGAGGGAAAATATTTTTCTTATAGAAACATACTGAGTATTTAATCAGTTTTATTTGAACATCTCAAGGAGATACAAGGAAACTTTCTTAGCACCAAACAATATTTTTGTTGGCTATTCCTACATCACCAAGAAATCATTGCTTTTATAGCCCAGAGTGAGACTGAATATTTTGAACAATTCTCATATATGCAATGACATTCAGTGGAGTATCTATTGTCAATTGTTAACATAAAAAAGGCAAGTTTGACTGATATTTTATAGAAAGAGTATCACATATTCTATTCCTTTAATTGACAACCTGTTATTACCATTGATTATTTCTTTTGGAAAGAAACAAAAGCCATTGTGAAAATAATAAAGAAAGCTCAAATCACAAATAACAGTGCAATTGACCAGATTTTTAATCATATATGCACTAATAAGTAGTTACTTTAGGGGAGTAGCAACTCATTCAAAGATGCTTATAAAATTCATCCAGAAGTTTTAGCTATTCTTTTGAAATCAATTTTAAGACAGTATAACTATCTCCATGATAAAAATCATTATCATTTAGAAATGTTTTGAGCTTTTTAAAGGCACTTAATTATTGCTTCTTTCTAAAGCTCTTAACTATTTGTTCTGAATAAGTAATATATCTTGTAGATCAAGGAGAAGAAGGAGAAGAGGTAAAGGGGAAGTACTCGGGAATTAAATAGAACAAATTATGTTATGTGCATGTATAAATATGTCACAATGAATCCCAGTATTATGTATCATTATCATGCACTAATAAAAACATTTAAAAAGGTAAAAATCTGAAAAAAAATATGTAATATATTACCTTGATAAATATACATTAACTTGGTACATTTTCCTAAGAAAACGTTGAAGGAAAAGGTCTGCATTTAAAAATCGCTACTATAATCCTTAGTTTTTATATTTATTTACCTTTTCATACTTATCATTCATGAATTTTATCTTATATTTAATAGAATCTTCAGTGGAAAAAAATCGTGGCCAAATTAGCTAAAAAATTTCATGCTTAAGTTTTATGCTTTTGGTAAAAGATAAACATATTTTGAAAGCAATTTCAGCTATCTCCAGAATGTATGCTAAATACTTATTTTATTTTAATTGAATTCATTTCATCACACACACACACACACACACACACATAACATTAAAAAACAGAAACACTTTTCAGGAGAGAAAATTTCATCAACACATCTTCCAAAATAGACTAAAATTCCACACACCTTGTATCATTCATAACATAAAATTATTTTTGAACTTTTACATCATGAAATTACTTGGTTTGCAAAGTTAATATGTTGGGCTTCTCACTAGTTACCTGTATGACCTCCTATCTTTTTCCAGAACTTAAAAAGAAATTCAAAATTTTTTAAATGACTTAGATGAACTTTAATTTTTTAAGATGGAAAACAGAAGCATGTTGTATTAAAAATATCTGATTTTTATCAAATAAAAATGATAGTTGGACCAAGATGAGGGAGACAATAGTGTATAGAAACTTGTTTGTACATTAATATTTATAAAATGGATGCTTTCACTCTATGGAAGCTTAACTTCTGCATTGAAATATTGAGACAGAAAGTGAAAATTACCATGTACGGTAGGCTAGACTGTCTCTAAGTTTTACTTACACAGTAATAACAAATAATTTAAACAAGAGTAAAATAGTGAATTAATCTAAAATCTCTG
Organism: Glaucomys volans; assembly: GCA_020662805.1. Taxonomy (NCBI): domain Eukaryota; kingdom Metazoa; phylum Chordata; class Mammalia; order Rodentia; family Sciuridae; genus Glaucomys; species Glaucomys volans. Next base: position 337,176 of record JAJEJO010050379.1, on the reverse strand, counting down.
TTCTCAACTTTAGGTGTACACTGACTCTAACGAAGAAATAAATTGCAATTACATCAGTAGACTAATTGGTAACATAAAAGGAGTATTTCTCTATCATAAGAAAATAACAGAATTAAAAAGCTCCTATCCAATGTTTTGAACTTTTTGCTTGTCACTGAAGTCAAATAGTATTGCTGAAAAGTTGATTGAAAATCAAATAATGTCACGGCCAACGTCCTCAGTATTTAATGTGTGCTTGCCATTTTTTTAGCTTCACAGACTGTGGGAAATCCATGGCAATTTAAAACAATGTCTCTCCATCCCTACTGGTCATAAGTGGATTCATCACTTTGAAAACGTCGAATAGATGTGATATCTGAACATCATAAAGGGAGCCCTCACTATTCCATTACCTTCAAAGGATGAGGCAGATTCTGATGGTTTTAGTTCAAAAGTAACAACCACTTGGCTTGTACCTCTTTCACTGCTAATTCCTGCACCAGTGGAAGCAATTTCAATCTATTATAGGCCTTTTCCCTACTGTATTTTGGATTTGGGTCACAATTATTCTCATTACAGCATTTTAGGTAGCCTCTACCAATGCATAAAGTCTGATATGAGCCAGATGAACTGGTCATTCCAGTTCAAAGAGAATGAATGCTAAGAGCTACAATAGAGATTCTATGGGTCGAAGTGCATAGCAATACAGTAGTTACAGTTAAAAAGTACTCTACTATGGGTATATTTGTGATATTAGTTTAATTTGTTATATTTATTAAACTCATGTTTGGAAACATCTATTAAGTAAGTGCTAAAGTAGTGTTCATTATTAATATCAATCCATTACTCTTCAATAATTTAGCAATTATGTGCCATCACACATACAAACACACAAACTCTATTCTGTGAATTGTTACATTGATACTAAAGTTTTTAGGTACTATTATTTTTCTGATTTTATCTCTGACAACTCTCTTCCACTTATCCGGTATTTTACTCAAGTGGTTCCACCTCTTTCTCATAAACATTTGTGGTTTTCCATTCTGATACTTTTGCTTATAACTTACAGTGTCTTTATCTTCATATTTAAAAACTCACATTTTAAAACTTTCAAAGGTAAACTCAAGTGTCCTTGATAATTAAATTACCATAAGAAATACATTTTTAAAAGAATTGTTCCTTCTTCAGTTTTTTTCATAGAATTTATGTCTATCATAATTACTCTTTTCACAGTGTATCAAATGTATGTTTTGTCACTACTATGTTATAAATTCCTAAAGGGAAATTTTTCAGATTTTATCTTTATACTTCTCAAGGTTCCTATTGAACTTCAGTGAAAGTAAAATTAGGAATAAGTTTTATGTGAAAGAATAAATACATGCTTACAAGCATTTATATGACTATAGAATAAAATAGTGTCTACAAAACATACTCCACCTAGACATCATGTTCTCATCTACATTTTCTGTTCTTCTATACTTATTTTGTGTTCAACTTTAGCAACTCATTATAGTAAAAATTTCCCCAAATGTCATTCAACAATCTCTACTCGATTAATTCTATAAAATTATCTTCTTTCTGCCTTATCCTCCATACACATTTATTCATTTGTTATTTTTCTTCCATTCTTTATGGCACATTTTATTACTTAGTAGCAAAACAGTAGGTCCAGCTCATACTCAAAAGGAAGAGATAAAGAAAGGGCATAAAAGGAGATGTCAGGAGCCTGAGGATATCTTAGAGGCTGCTGGCCAAGGTTAGTTTCTACCCTCTATTCATATGCTATGTGAGTATAAAAACATCTCAATGGTTGCAAAATATCTGACGAAATCTAATCCTCATTTGTAACTTTAAGAATATATCGAAAATTAGGAGGAAGGGAAATTTCTGTATCTTTCTACAGAGTATAACACATGCTAAAAGACTCTGTTACTTAAGGTTGTGAAGAGGACAAGTTGATTAAATCACTTCATTGCTTCGTCATTATAGTTGAGCATTTAACCAAGGCAATTAGGCAATAACAAGAAATAGAGTGAGTCTATATTGGCTTGAAAAAGTAAAACTATCTTTTTTATTTGTTTTACAGATAAAAAAGTTTTACAAATAGCAAGTCCTAAGGAATTTACAAGGAAAAAAAAAAAAGAAACTGGAAGAAATAACTAGGTCACAGGAAAAAAGATCAATATAAACATTGTATTTCTCTGTACTAAAGTAATCATTCTAAATATTAAATTAATAAAATGATTTAATTACAATAGCATAAAATTAAATGCTTAGATATAATATAATACAGGTAAAGCATTCCACTGAGAACTCTAAGTAATGCTTAGATATATCAAAGAAAATCTAAACAACATTCTATTGGATGACCCAAAAGTGTTAATTTCCCAACTCAGTAGATACACAACTTCTAACTTAATTTATAAACAAGTTCTATCAATATTTTAGCAGATTATTACAGTAAGTTATAAATGCATCTTATTTATTTGGAAGCACAGAATCTAGGATAGACAAGTCAACTTTAAAAAAGGATGTATAATGATATCTGATTTATGTTATCTGATTTCAAAATTTAACATGAAGCTAAAGTAATAAAATCTGTGTATTTGGCATAAGTATAGGCATATATATCAACAGAACAGAAACAAGTGCCAAAATAATTGATTTTGACAGAGGTTCAAAGGTTATTCAATGAAGCAGTCTTCCCAAAATACATTGGAACATCTGGATATTGCTATGCAAAACAAGATAAAAATTAATCTGGATGTTCACCTCAGTTTTATATAATATTTAAGCCAAATGTGAATCATATAAAATACATTTTCTAAATGAAAGTTAAAAAAAGAAGTTAGCAAAAATTGAGTGATCTTAAAATAGGAGTTTCCTTAGAAAAGATGCCAAAGGTACAAAATAAAAAATTCATTTATAAAAGAAATAAATAAAAAGCAATATTGATTTGGACTTTATTGAAATTAGGAACTTCTACTTAAATCACAGACTGAGTGAGCACATTTTCAAATTGCTTACTGAAAATAGAGTTGTTTCCAGTTTATATTTCTAAATGCTTAATAATAAGCAATCCAATTGTTAAAAATGGGCAAAAGATTTTAGCAAACACTTCAGCAAAGAAGACATGGAGATGACAAATGAGAACATTTAAAGAAGCTCCGCATCATTCTTTATTATTAAACTACAAATAAAAATCAAAATGAGATGTCATCGTGAACCCACTTCAAAGACCACAAGGAGCCTACTCAAGATACAGATTTAATCAGAAGACCAAAGAATGTTCCCTCCTCCCACATCCCACCAGCAGACTCACGGGGGATTAAAGTAGTAAGTAACTGTGGAATTGTGGAATATCTCTGAAAGAGTAACAGGAACGTGAATATAAGGTGCAAATCTGGAAACAGATCTGGGGGCAGGGCAGGGACTGCATCATAAACACACGAGGAATTTGACATCAGTGATGCACCAAGGTTAACAAAAGCAAACAACAAACCAGTTTCTGCACAACTCCTAAATACTCAGAACACCCAAATGAAGTCCTCCCAGAATAATTGTGTCAGTATCCACACATAAAATCTACTTATGTTAGTCTCTAGTGCCCCTCACAAAATGCCTTGTATCAAATAGGAAGTTATAAAGTCTCTGAAAACTGTATAAGCATACTGCCAACAGACAGAGAACAGAAAATCATACATAAATGTGATATAGATATAGGATATCTGGCTGGAGTTTATTGTTTTTTTGTTTGTTTGTTTGTTTGTTTGTTTGTTTGTTTTTGGTACCAGGGATTGAATCCAAGGATGCTCAAACACTGAGCCACATCCCCAGCCCTTTTTAGTTTTTTTTTCAGATGGGCTTTCACTCAGTTGCTTAGGGCCTCCATAGGTTGCTGAGGCTGGCTTTGATCTTGGGATCTCCTGCCTTAGCCTCCTGTGCCACTGGGATTGTAGGTGTGTGCATTAGCACCCACCCTGCTGGGAATTTTAAATATGTCTTTTAATAATTTAATTATAATTAATTAAAATAATTATAACAATAATTATGAGTAATACATTAAAACCTATAACAGAAAAGATAAGCATCATGAAAGACAAGTGAGTAATTTTAGCAAAGAAGTAGAAAATATAAAATAATTAAATGAAAATGGTAGACACAAAAACAAAATAAGATGAAGAAAACATTTGCCAGGTGTAATAGTAGAATAACACAGCTGAATAATGAATCAGTGAAATTGAATATAGATCAATGAAAGTTACCCAAACTGAGCATGGAAATAGAAACAAGAATAAAAATAATCAACAAGAAAACAAATAGAACAAAGCATCCAAGAGCTTTCGGACAATATCTAATATAATATATTCAGATGTCAAACAGAAAGAGAGAATGGGGAAAAGATATAAGGGATAAATGACTACAAATTTTCCAAAATGTGTGACATTAAACAAACTTTACACACCTAGACATCTCATGTTTATATTGATGTAAACGAATGACAGGGAAAATATTGAAGACAGCAAGAGAAAAAAAAAGAAGAAAAAATTTTCATTACATATAGAAGCAAAAACATAGATAGTTAAAGAATTGGAGAAATTATGCAACTAGAAGGCAATGGAATGACATTTCGTATTTGCACTGATACAAACAAAAAACAGAAATTATTGAAGGCAGTAAGAACAAAGATTGTGATGTGAGAACAAAGAAATCAAGAATGGTGGAAACTGAAAAAATGAAGGAAAAATGGAAGATTTTAAAGGTAAAGTGAAATTTTTATTCTAACAATTTGAAGATGAGAAACATGGGGGAGGGGAACCATTGTGAGTCATTATGTTAAGTTTTGTACATGCTAGGTTTAGGGCACATGTTAGTGGGAGAGAGACTGAAGTTGAGGGTAATTATGGATGTAAACATCCATTTTGGTGTGTGTTAGTTGAATGTGTTTTGTTTATTTTTTAATTGCTAAATAACAAATGACTATACAATGTTTAAAGCGATTCGAACATATTACCTCACAGATTCTGAGAATAAGAAGTCTGGCATAGTGTAACTGGGCTCTCAACTAGTTCTCGCTGCTTTGTCAGACAGCTTGAAGCTTGCTGTCTGCTGAGTTGTTTCCTTATCTGAATGCTCTGAAGAAAGTCTACTTCCAAAATTATTCCTATTGGCAGAATTCATTTGCTTGTGATTAAAAGACTGAAGATCCCATTTCCATGCTTGTGGTCAGCTGGAGGACACTCTTTGGCTCTAGGTGCTGCTTATTTTTCATGACATTTGAACCCTTCCATCTTTAAGCCAGTAATGTTGGGCTGAATATGTCTGTTGCTTGATTCTTTGACTTTCTTTTTTGACACAAGACAGAGGAAGCAATCTACTCTAAAAGGGTCTTCAGATTGGGTCAGTCTTACTTTAATCATCCATGTGTCTGAGAAAAAAATTATTGAGAAATTCAAATACATTTTTAAAAATGCTGTTACAAAACTTCATTAATATAATTGAACAATGAGGGCCAATAATCAGCTTGACTATCTTGACCACTTGATGTGGATTTGATAATCTAGATAAATAAAATTAGTATTTATCAGACCCAACCACCATCAAATTCCTCTATTGTTTTCTTTTCCATGCTCCATTCTTTTTTTTTTTTTCAGTGCTAGGGATTGAACCCAGGGCTTTGTGCTTATGAAGCAAGCACTCTACTAACCTAGCTATATCCCCAGACCTCCATGCTACATTCTTTGGAATGAAAGGCTATGTGCAGCCCATTAAGGATAGAACATATACATAAATTTATTTGGAATTTTGCATGGGAGATTATCTTTTCCTCCCCATTTATTTATTTATTCAATCATTTACTTATATCATTATGAAATCTTGGAGTTTTATATTTTGGATTGTAATCCAAGACTTTATTTATTTTATCTACCTAACTACATACCTGTTCATTTATCTTCAAATAAATCCCTCCACATTATGCCAAATATGAGTTAACGCTGATTTCTGCAACTTCAGATACAGCATAAATTATTCTATCCTCTCCTGACTTATGAACTTCACTGTTACAGAGATAAAACTGGCTTCCATGATCTATCACCAATTTACTTAACTGATTACAACTCTCATGTATTACAGTATCAGAATTATTAATCTGTACCCTTCTGTTATCAAACAGAGAAGTGTACTTCCTATTCTTTCAGTCTTACAGACTTCGATCACTTCTAAAGTAACTTAGGTCTGTTCTTTCCCCCACTGCCTCCCCTTAAATCTGTGATTTCATACAGTTCCAGTGGTTAGGTTTCTTTTCACAGTCTGTATCCTATCCTGGGATTCTTAACCTCCTAAATGTTCTTTAAATTCTTCCTTAAATAAATGAAGGTTAATTTTTAAGGTTCTATACATTTCGACAAATTTGGAATTTCAAGTATTCATTATTGTGTTATCAAAATTATAGTTTCACTATCCCAAATATCCCCAGTTCTTCATCTTTTATTTTTCTCCCACATCTCCAAATCCCTGGAAACCACTGGCATTTTTCTTATTTCTAAAACTTGCCTATTCTGAATATTACATAACTGAGATTATAGAGAATACAGCCATTCAGAGTGGTTTCTTTAGCAATATGCATATAAATCTCCTCCACATTTTTGTTTGTACCTTTTTTAAAATTGATTTATTTATTTTATTTAATGTTTACAGACTTCATTTTGATTCATTGTACACAAATGGGGTACAAATTTTCATTTCTATAGTTATGCATGACATAGATTCATACCATTCATATAATCATACATGTACATAGGGTAATGATGTCTGTCTCATTCCACCATTTTTCATACCCCCACCCCCTCCCCCTCTCATTTCCCTCTTCATAATCTAAAGTTCCTCCATTCTTCTCTCACCCCCACCACCCCCATTAGATGCTCTTCAACAGATGAATGGATAAAGAAGCTGTGGTATTTATACACATGGAATGCTATTCAGGCATAAAGAATAATAATAGTATGGCATTTTCAAATAAATGGATGGAATTGGAGAATATCATGCTAAGTGAGATAAGCCAATCCTACAAAACCACAGGCCGAATGTTTTCCCTGATAAATGGATGTTGATAGCTTTTTTAAAAAACAAATTAGGAAGTAATATTCAGTTGTGTAGATGTTTATTCATTCAAGTGCCTGTTGTTCAGGGACACCTTGATTGCTTCCAGCTTGGGGAAATTATGAAATGAAATTGGTATAAATGTTGTGCAAGTTTTGGTATGAACACAATTTCCGAAGAATATACCAGTGAAAATGACTGGGCTTTGAGTTCTTAATTCTCCTTCTCTCTCATTATCATTTGTCTCAGGACTTGCCTTTAAATAGTCTTGTGCTTAGGTCAGGCATACCTGAATAATTCATCTGAAAAGAAAATGATTTGTAAGTGCATTTGAAACATCCTGTCACATATTATTGTTTAATCGGAAAATAAAGGCCAGTAATTTGAAGAGTCATTTCCATCAAAATTTTTAGAGATGCCTTTTTTTGTTTGTTGTTTGCTTCAGACATTTTAAGCTTCCAGTAAAACTGATAGGAAGGTAGAGAAATTACCTACACATGCACAGCCTCCCCCAGCATCAACTTCCCTTAATCACAATGGTACGTTTGTTATAATTGATGAATTTGTATCAAAACTTAATTTTCACGTAAAATTCATAGTTTGCATTAGGCTTCACTTTGGTTTTGGACATTCTGTGGACTTGAATATGATATAGTATTTATTCACCATTATAGCATCTTTTACAGGAGTGTCACTTCCTTAAAAATCCTCTGTGCTCTACCTATTTATACTTGCTCAACCCTTAATCATGGCAGCCACTGATTTTTTGATGGTCTCTATAGTTTTATCTTTCCCAGAATGTCACACAGTTGAAATCAGATAGGATATCACTTTTAAGATTGCCTTCTTTCATTTAGTAGTAAATATTTAATTTTCCTTCAAGTCTTATTGTGGCTTGACAACACATTTATTTTAGCACAATATGACATTTATTGTATGGATATATCCCAGTTTATTAACTCACTGAAGAATATCTTGGTTGTTTCCAAGTTTTGGTAATTAGGAATAAAACTTCTACTAACATTTGTACATAAGATTTTGTATGAATGTATGTTTTTGACTTCTTCAAGTAAATACCTAGTAGTACAGTTGCTTGATCATATGGTCAGAGTTTATTTAGTTTTTTAAGAAACTGCCAGACTGTATAAAATACAAAGAAGTACACTTGTAAGAATAAAAAAATGGAATTTTGGGGTGTAATGTACAAAGTGCAAAATGATACCAAGTACAAAATTTGATATAGATTACAAAATGGTATAAAATGACTACCATCTTTCATTTTATGTGTTCTTGTTGCTGCACATCTCCCCCAGAGTTAGGGTTACCAGTGTTCTTGACTTTGGTGAATCTCACAGGTTGGGGTGGTATCGCCTTGCTTAGCTTTGTTTTTTAATTTACATTTTCCTCATAGCATGTGATGATATATGACGCATACATTCCCATGTTTATTTGTCATCTGTGTATCTTCTTTCATGGGTGTCTGTTCAGGTCAGGACTTTGATATAGTTTTTAATGTGATTTTTCTCATTGTTGAGCTCTAAGGGTTCTTTTTATGTTTAAGATGACCATCCTTAATTAGATATATCTTTTGCAAATGTATTCTCCCTGTCATTGACTTCTCTTCTCTTTGACTTCTCTTTACACTATTTTTAGTAGAGTAGATTTTTAAGTTTGATACTATCCAGCTTATTGATTATTTCTTTCCTGGATCATATCTAAAAGATATAACATGCTCATTGCCATACCCAAGGTCATGAGCACTTTCTCCAATGTTAACTTCTAGGAGTTTTATAGTCCACAGATCTATGAACTATTTTGGATTAAATTTTTTGACATGTATGGGTGGTGTGTAGATTCACTTTTTTACCTGTGGATATCAAGCAGTTCCAGCACTATTTGTTAAAAGGACTCTCTCTGCTCTATTGATTTTCTTTGTCCTTTTTCAAAATCAGTTGACTTCATTTATCCCTCTCTATTTCTGAGCTCTCTATTCTGTTCTGCATCTACTGTTATCATTGAAGAGGATAATCAGATGACAAGGAAGCACATGAAAGTATGTGCAACTTCATTAGCTGTTAAGGATCTACAAACTAAATCCACAGTAAAATATTATTACACACTTCAAAGAGGCTAGATAGAAAAAAGGAATTTAAAAGAAGGAGGGAATTTCATGAAAATAGAAGGGATATCAGTAGAGCAGAAGTAAGACATCAATGGAGAGGGAGGGTGGAGGGAACAAGGAAGAAATGGAGAACAGAAATAGCAAGTAAGAAAAATACTTAGAGAAATTTTCTTCATAGGAGCACAAAATAAGTAGAAATGTCTAACATAAGATGTGATGAAAATTTTTTATTAGTTGTGTTTTTTTTCTTGATAGCGTAAATAATAGTATCAGCTAAGATTGTTTAGGTTATATTGTGGGTAAATAATAAAGCAAAAATACAGTGTCACTATATTTGTGATTTAATATAATTCACATTTATTTCATGCTCAGAAAAAGAACACTTTGATTTTTTTTCTAATTTCAAGGAGATCTTTTGAGGTTTAGCATCTGGGAAATCATCAGTCTTGCCGTAACTCCATACCAACAAAATGGTTTATGTGTCCCTACAGCAGGTTAAGAGAGAGTGGAATATCATTGCTTGCCTGTCATGTGCTTCATCGTGGATGATTTGGATAGTCATTCAAATGGATGCTTGGAAGACAAATAAGCACATTAATAGATATTAAACATCATTACCCATTAGGGAAATCAAGTTGAACTCACATTAAAATCTCAGTAGAAAGCTGCATTAGTTTGGGCAGCTAATACTGTAGATGGGGAAGCTTAAGCAACAGACATTTATCTTCTCAAAATTATGAATACAAATGTAATTAAGCATTTGTGAAGAGAGAGAGTGAGCGAGAGAGAGAACAAGAGAGATTTTAAGAAAAATATGTGTCAATTTTGCATATAACTGGGGAAACTGTTTTATAACACCTTCACTGAAGCTCCTTTTATCAGTGCTTCCAAGCCTGGAAGACTCTTTCTCCATTACACAGATCCTTCCCTCTGAGGAGTGAAATAAGCCAGATTCAGAAAATCAGAGATGGAATGTTTTCCCTCCCATGCAGACAAAGTTGGAGAGAAAAAAGAAATTTAAAAATGGGGAAGGGATTTCACAAAAATAGAGGTCAGATCAGTAGAGGAGAGGTAAAGGATCAGGGTGGAGGGAGGCAGAGAGGGAAAGAACTGGAGAATAAAGTCGACCAAATTAAAGTACATGCATGTTTGAATATAGCACAATGAAACCTGCTTTCATGTATAATTATAACACATAACTGAAAAAATCTACATGTAAATAAATACAAGGAAGATTAGAAAATTTGAGGAAGTGCAACAGAGAGAAGTAGGGAAAGAGGAAATACGAGGGAATAAATAGTAAAGTATGTGCATATATGAATATGTCACGATGAATCCCACTATTATGTATGCTTATCATGCAGCAGTAAAAACATTTTAAAAATAAAAAAATATTCCAGGAACTCAGCGCAATAGAGGAGGTTGAAAGTGATATGTTGCCAGCTAGATCAAGTAGCCCCACCTCATGTGTAATCAATACAGTTTCAGAAGAATAAAAGTTGGTGCTAGTTATGCATTCTTTATATCATAGATTTTAGTTGTTGGCTAATAATTGAGTTTAGATTATAAATCCAGGCATTAATTAAAGTAGATAAAATTACTCAGTAATTACTGGGCAAATGTAGAAAAGTATTATACTTTATCCCAAGAAAGTCACATTACACACATGATATTTTAGGAGACAGGAAATGCAATGGGGATTACGTAGATTAACTTATTCTCTATCATGTATCTGAAAAGGTTGTTTCAGCAAATATATGTAGAGTAAATGAAAAAAAATGGTATGCTCTACTGATGTTCATTAATATCAACTAGTGAAAATTACCTCCTTCAATCTTGGGTAAAGACAAAATGAAAAGCAATGTATTTTAAACAACAGCAGAATATTTTCACCCACAAAATTGAATGAACAGAAAAAACAATTTAGAAAATTCATTGCCTTCACAATAGACATGATGTTTCCTAAATAGTGAACAGCATGGAGGGGGAATAAGGAGGAGAAATAAGGCAGGATGACATAAAATAGGAGAGAGATAAAAATATGAGAAATCTTAGAAACAAATGGTGGAAAAATGTATTCAACTTTGATGTGGCATTGCTAAGCAGGATAACTCAGTAAGTTCCACTTTTTAATAGTCAAGAATTAGAATATATGGTACTTCATCGTGCACACTTTCAACTATACTTATTCATTAAGGTGGAGTAGGCATGATATTGTGAAAGCCTTGAAAGATTGGAAAGATGGCAAAAAGAATGACATTCCTGACCCAGATCAATGATGGGAGAAAAATGGGGAGTGGAAAGGAAAAAAAAAAACAAAATTATCAGTATTAAACTTTCATCTTTTGTCTTGAAATCAAATTTATTACAAATCTCAGGCAGTGGATAAAGTCCACTTGAAAGACAGTTCAGAATAGGGAGGATTTTATTAATACATTGTTTCTATTTTTCCATCCCATACTATTAGGTTGTAAATTGACTTTGCATGAGTTTTTAGGAGTTGAAGAATTCATTTGTTAACTCAGCAACTCTGAAGAATAAATCTATGTGTTTGCTTTTTATTTACTTCCAAAGTGATTATACTAGGCTTAATTCATTGAACCCGTACAATACATGTTATCCAATGGGGAAAAGGCAAATTCCCAAAGCAAATGTGATGTATTACTTCTATAGGAAGAAGGAATAGATGCTGGATAGACAAAATGAAAACTGTGTATAAAACCTACTTTAAATTGTAATTGACTCTTCCATTTTTCTAATAGTTTTATTTTTTCCAAATAGAAGGATAAATTGTAAGTTAGAACTCTGATACGAGTCAGGTAGTTTACTTTCATGTATGATCTTGAACACAATGTATTTGGCTATATAATTGCCATTAAGAAGAATAAATTAGGTAAATACCATCATTGCTTATTTATATGCATTACAATTTTTATTTTATTTTATGTTCTCCTATAGAATCTCTAACAGTATTTATGAATTCTGCTTGTGTAATATAGGAAATTTATCTCAGTCATTTACAGAGTGATTCTAAACCTTTGTTAATTCCCTTTATGTTGCATTTTTTTATGGCTAAAATTTTCCATTTTCTAGTTAAAAACCTTTAATTTTTGTCATTGCAGATCTATTTTATTGCACACATTTACCTCCAGTAAACATTAGGCTGCTTTGCATCTTCTCTCATAGTTTCATAGTGTCTAATTTATTTCCAATAGTTTATAAAATTCAACATAAACTTATGAAACGTGTATCTTTTAATTTTTTTTTACTTTTATTTCACATTCTTAGTAAGTTTTTTTATAATATGTGGGAAATTCTTCAAGTGAAGTTATTTTTAGAAAGCAAAAATCCATTTTTCCTCTGTCTGGCACTTCTCCTTCATTCTCCCCGTCACACCCAAACAGGGACAGCAAAATACAAATGAGGATGGATCATTGCTTTAGGGGAAAGACAGCTCCAGGGCACACTACTGGACTAAGACACATTCCACGTACCAGCATTTGGATCATTAGCTTTGGAAAACAGCAACTAAATTAAATCTCTTACATTTTGTGCATGTATATATATGAACATTATATATGTGGAAATACTTGCTCATTATTGTAAAATTTAATTTATACATTTTCCTTAAACCGTCTTTTTCTTTCTTTTTTTTTTTTTTTTGTAGTGCTGGGGATTGAACCCAGGGCCTTGTGCTTGCGAGGCAAGCACTCTACCAACTGAGCTATATCCCCAGCCCAAAACATTATTTCAATTTTAAAATAGTTCCTTGATAAGTAATTGTTTGATTTAGAATTCAGCTAAAAACATGAATACATTTTAGACCTTCATTTGTGTGTTGTATGTGATTTCTTTATATACTGGCAATTTGCCAGCTAGTTAAAACCTGATGTCAGATGAATTAATCTAGACCAAGCAAGTCAACTATAAAGTTGTGATTTACTTTTAAGTTTTGTTATAAAATCTTTATAAAGTATCATAGTAGAACATTTAATATGCCCACATCTCTTAGTTTCTCAGAAGCATTTAATAAATGTATTGAGTATAGTAATAGAGCAGAGGATATTTAATCAGTTTCAAAATTTCCCCTCAAGTTGAGTCACATTGGTGTTCTGCTAAAATGACATTATACATTGAATATCTGATGTGTTATCAGATTGTCTTCATGTTAACTAACACAATTATCATTACTTGCCAATAATAGATTTCTGTGTTATATGAAGATAATTGTTTTAAGTCAAGCAATTTGCCATGTTATTTACTAAAGCAATTCCATTTTACTTCATGAGGAATATAAATAACTGCTATTTTCTAAGTAGAAAGTAGTTTTCTTTTCTTTTTTGTTTGTTTGTTTGTTTTTGTTTTTTGCGGTGCTGGGGATTGAACCCAGGGCCTTGTGCTTGACAGGCAAGCACTTTACAAACTGAACTATATTCCCAGCTGTCTTTTTAAAGATCATAAATATTGTACCAGATAGTTATGACTTCTGAAAGATGAAAGATTTGCAATACATTTAAAGCATATATCTATTTAGATTTATCCAAAATTCATAAAAAGTAAAATATCTTTGATAGATACTTCTTTTTTTTATTAGAGGTTTCAGTTCATAGCTTCTTTAAAAGTCCCTTATTCTTATCAAAATATTTTCATGGACAGCAATAACACTTATACAATATTTCTTTAATTCAGAACAAATTTATTTAAATATTACCTTATTAGCTGTCTATTGTACATAGAGATAAATATGAAAATAAAAATATAATGAATATTAGGCTAAAATTTCACCATCTTTTTTTCCCTTCAAAAACTGTATCTTTCATCTTCAGTTTATATTATATTCTGAAGTCCAGAACAGTGTTTCTTCAAATTCTGTGCTAGTAAAGCATTTGTTTTTTAGTCAACATTGAAAATGTGAGCAACTTGTCTAAGTTTTTAATTATCTTTTATTCCTGTACCTATAAATTTAATTATACAAAATTACAATTCATCTTCTCCTTTATGCAGATGCTGCTACAAAGACATTACAATTTTATGCCTTTTAAAGTGGTGATATTTTACTAGTTCTGAAAATAGCACTGAGATGTCTCCTTTTTTATATTTTACTTAAAATCTTTAACAGAAATTGAGATTGCTTCTGCCATTAAAACTGGGTCTTATTTTATTTTTTCGCATATTGTATAGCATTCATCATTCATAAAAAGGTGAAAAAGAATAAATGTCAGAGAAAATATTCAGATAGTTATTCTAAATTTAATAAATGAAAATGCAAAGATTTTATTTCCCATTTAAGTTGCATCATTCTATATAATAGACACATGTATTAAAATATATCTATATATCTCTAAATATTTGTATCAAGTCTGAGAAAGAGAGAGAGAGAGAGAGAGAAAGAGAGAGAGAGAGAGAGAAACTTAAGTGAAAAGGAAATATTTGTATAGATACAGACACACACTTTTTTTTTCCTCTCAAAATCCCTAGCAGGGAGTAGCGAGCTTTGAGAGGTTCTGGGGTCAGATGCTTGCGTACTCATTGACAGAGATGATAATGATGCTCCTGGCAGCACTGAAATTCTGCACGCTGTATGACAACAGGCTTGAAAAGGCATCACGGAAGGTGATAATAATGAGGACCAGCAGGAGGACATATTTCAGACTGTGGGTCTGGGAAGGTATTATCAATCTGATGGAACAGGCTGAGTTCTGGATCCATGTGGATGTCATTCTTCTTTTATTGTGAATCCTGCTGAAATAGATACCCTGGACTCCAGGATAGGCTTTTTGCTATTGCTAAAGAAACTGCAAAATATTCTTCATGCAAGAGTAAGTCAAGAAAATGATAAATCCGCATTTAGGTGTAAAATTTAAAGGCCAAGAGACTTGAGAAATCATCTGTTGATTTTAATTTCATCATAAAATTAGCATGGCAATGATGCTATACTTTAAACTTTGTTTTTTATTTATTAATATAAATTAAACATTGACTTACTTGACTTATCATTGACCTTTCCCAAATATATGTGAAGCAGGCTGGTGTTACATTGTAATAAGCAAGTTTACCTGTTCCACTTAGAACATTCTGCCTAGTATGCAGAATGTAAGAGTCTTGCATTCGACAAGGGAATTACCTAAAGACAGTGGGAATCTTTGTCCTCAAATCCCCCAATTAACACAGATGAAGAATTATTCAGTAACATCTCTGAAGGGCATATTTGTAGAATTCATGGGCTTCACTAAACTCAGACTCAATTGTTAAGGAGTAAAGGTGTAAAAGAAGCAGATTAGAAAATCATCCCTGTTTTGTTTGGTTTGATCCTGGTATAATCTTAAGAGATACTGATTGAGTTCCTTATAGTCACTACCACTTGAAATGGTGGCATACTGGTCCAAATGGCCCATCAGCAGTATGCTCTAGTATGATTTTTAGAAGAAAACTTATTAGACTCTTTGGGCTCTCCAATTTGTACCACAATAATGTTAGGTGTCAAAACCTAAGTAGTTGTTGATTTGCAAAGCATCCCTTTCTAATTAAAATGACCATGATAATCAATACACAAGAGCAGGTGATATATTCTGATAATTTACATTTTCCTTTAGTTCAAATTTCTTACAAATGCAATCAATTATATATAAAAAATGAAGTGGGCCCCAATTAGCTGACATTCTAGGATATAGAATTTCTGTTCATATTATCTTTGGAAGCCTACCATCTGTGTGTGTGGTGGAAGCCTACCATCTGTGTGTGTGGTGGGGGGGGCAACTATCACTCACCAAGAAGACTAACAAAAGAAGTCACCAGAATATTGATAAAGTCCTGACAAGGTGGAGACAGACTAGGTGCTTCTTCCAAGTTTTGATCAAACTGCCTTAAATTTATTTCTTCCTTTAAAAGAAAGAAAGGGATTGTGGAAAGAGGGCAGAAGCAAGCTAGGCAGCAAGGCCCACTCTCCTCACAACTCAGAAAGGAGGCACTGAAGGAAAAGCAGAATGGAGAGGTGGGTGACAAAATAAATGGTCTAAGGCTCAATATTACAAAGTCTGAGACCTGGAGAGACTTGAAGATAGGTTATCAGAGTAGGAAATAAGTGCAGAGTCTCCTAAACCCAAACCTGAACCAGGTTAGGGGAAGAGAAGAGGGATAAGGAGCTGGCATTCTTAAGCTCATATACCTAAAAGCATTCGGAAAGACAGACAAAATTTAAAGTGTGAAGTTGTTACCATCTGGGGAGGTTGGGCTTGTTGTCTCCATTCAGCAAAGAATTGAAGAACAGGACACAGAAATAGCAAGAAACAGCAGACTTCTCCAGAGAGAAGTGATCCTGGGGCCAGGAGTGTGGTGGGGAAGTTTTGGCAAGTTTCATTGTCTCTGGAATTTTCTCCTTTCCTTCTCTCCTCCCCTGTCCATGCAGTCCTCTTATTCACTGGAGCCCCCTGTGTCCATGTGTCTGTTTTAATTTCTGTTGGATCCCCTCTTAGAGGCAGAGTTGGTCTCATTGGGTCCACACTTGTGTCCATGGTTACTTTCCTCAACTGGACAGACCCTCTCCTCTCCATGCTCCTTTGGGCTGGCCCTGCCCCTGAACTCCTCACTTGCCATCTTGCCCTGGCTGCGTATGCCATTCTACATCTCCCTCAAAGGTAACAACAGGGTCCTTAAAACGTAGCAGATAGCTTAAAATGAAATCATGGGAAGAAAACTGAACTGAGCATCCACAGCCACCTTGTGGAGCCCTCAGGGAACTAGTCATCCCCTTAAATAAGCACAGTCTTCCCATGCCCAGGTAGCTGCAAATTAAATCAGAGGAAAGTCCCTTTAAGGAAGTGGGATCTCTTAAGAATTCAGACAGAAAGAACTTCTACAAGGACCACTACTAATCACTGAAACCCCCTCTCCCTTACCGTCACCTCAAACAAGGTGAAAGAGGTGATGGGAACCGTGTGGGGAAGGGTCACCAACTTTGCTCAGTCTCTGCCACTGAGGCAAGGGTGGAAAGTACTGTGCAGCATCTTCTCAACTCAGAGAGCAACTTTGGATTCAAAGAGAGGAAAGTGTATTCACCAGGCCCAGACACTGACATTGGGGGAAGGCACCATTCAAAGCCTGCAGGCCCCAGGATGTCGAAGTCATAGCAGAGGGAAGCTTGACTGAATATCCAATGACACAGAAACCTGGTTCCCAGATGGTGGCATCCATGAAGAGAGGGGATGCTAGGATAAATGCCCTCAATATCCCAGGAAATTTAAGCTGAAAGCACCCAGAGAGAGAGCCAGAGGCAGATAAGTTAAGGCAGAAGCTTACCAGAGTCAAGAATATAGGAAGTGGATACTGTCAACCTTAATTAGAACCCAGACAGACCTGTGATCACAATTGTTGAGGGGAAGAACATTGTTTGGATACTGGTGGGATCTTGTATCAGCAATATTAAACAGAGGGAATCAACATTCACCATTCACAGCCTGTGGCAGCAGAAGTTAGGATCCACTAAACCACTCCAGCTCCTTCGCTACCAGGGGAATACGTCTGCACTTCAGAACACTTGTAGAAAACTGCAAACCAGAGTTCCGGCACTCACAGCCAGCCACCAGGATCTTCACCACTGCAAAAAGGAATGTGCAGAGGGGAACAGGTATAAGTATCACAGGGACACTTCAGAGCCTGCATTCTAAATTCCTGCACACAATAGAAACAGCCAAGCCAGGACATTGTACCTTCCCAGCAGCCAGCCCGTCGGCCCCTGAGCTGACAAACCAGAAGCTGCTGGTGGGAGGTTCATAGGAACTAGGGAAATGATTCCTGCACCCCTGAACAGTCCACAGATAAAGACTGATGGATATCTGCTAAATATCCAAACCCCAATGAAATCCAAACCAAGATTCAATAAAAATTTTCTTCATTGTTTTCTATAGATAACCCTAGCATCAAGTTTGATCACATGAATAACAGCTTGAACTGAATGATAATTGCTACATTAATAGCCAACATTGTATCTTTAACTCATTTGAATGTATTTCATCTAATGGTTTAAAGCATTAATTGGAATCAATCTCCCTATCTTTATTTTCCTAGTTCCAGTTTGTACTTGCTCTGCTTCTCCCTCTTGCACTATTGCCACTACCTCAAATACTCAACGTTCATCCGTTTCTCCTTTCTATATTGGTGTGAATTTTTCTTTTGTATCTTTTATTTTTCTCTCATTCTTTTTGTCTCTCTTTTTTCTCTCCTTCTTGCCCAATCTTTCTGCCTCCCCACTTAACCCCTCATTTGAAGTCATAGTAATTATATTAAGTTTAATAACTAATTTTTTACCTATTCCAGAACTTTATTTCAAGTTTATACCTGGATTTGTGGAAACATGGAGAACAATAGCAACCGGTTTTTTGTTTCTTATGAGTTTGAATAGAATGATACATGGCTGTGAAGTGATTATAGTAAACAGGGTTCAGAGACATCTGTTAAAGTGGTGCTGGTTGAGGGATCTACAGAGGTCACATATTGACTTAAAATATCATTATTTGGATATTCACCCAACCCAGAGATCTTAAGAGAAAGAAGCTCACAAGGTAGTGCTTTGCGTAAAAGAAGAAGTGAGAACTATATAAATAGATTGGGTACACAATATTAAAAAAAAAAAAAAAAAAAAAAAAAAAAAAACAAGGAAACAAACCATCCCAATCAGCCCATATATTCCAGTGACTGACTTCCTTGACAACACAGTGAAGAAAATGTCACAGAAGGAATTTAGAAAGTTGATAGTTAAAATGTTCGTTTAGTTGAAAGAAGATGTAAGGAGTAAAATGAGAGAGAAACTGCAGGAAGTAAAATATCTCTTTAATAAACAGATAAGGATTCTGAAAGAAAAATTGACGTGCTGGAAATGAAAGACTCAATAAACCAAATTGAAAATTTAATGGAAAGCATCTCTAATAGGTAAGACCATTTCGAAGATAGACTTTCAGACTGTGAAGATAAAGTATATAATCTTTAAAACAAAGTTGATCATAAATAAAACATGTTAAGAGATCATGAAGAGAATATTTAAGAAATCTGGAATAACATTAAGAGGCCAAATTTAAGATTCATTTGGATAGATGAAACCTCTGAAATACAGGTTAAAGGGATGCACCATTTTTTCAATGAAACAGTATCAGAAAAATTTTCAAACCCTATGAATGACATAAAAATTCAAATACAGCAGGCATATAGGACTCCAATATATAAAATCACAATAGATACACTTCAAGGCACATTATTATAAAAATGCCTAAGATAGAGTATAAGGAGAATTTTAGAAATTGCTAGAGAAAAATGAGTGGTCACATTTAGAGATAAACAAATGTAGATCTCACCTGATATTTCAACCCATACCCTTAAAGCTAGGAGATCTTAGAACAATATATACCAAACTCTGAAAGAAAATGGATGCCAACCAAGAATACTATACCCAGCAAAATTAAGCTTCAGAATTGAAGATGAAATAAATATCTTCCAATATAAACAGAAGCTGAAAGATTCAGAATTATAATGCCTGCAGTATAAAACATAATAAAATATTTTATGAAGAATAAATGAAATACAAAAATAAAAGCCAGCATAGGGAAGATTTATATTAGAAGAACAGTCAATTAAAGGAGACTCAAGTCCAATTTAAATATTAGAAATAAATAAAACATGGCAGGAAATAAAAATCATCTTTCAACATTGAACGTAAATGGTCTAAATTCTTCAATTAAAAGAGATAGGTTGGCAGATTGAATTTAAAAATGAGACCAAATATATGCTGTCTACAAGAGACTCACCTCACAGGAAAAGATATCCACAGACTGAGCATGAAAGGATGGAAAAAATATATATATACTTTTCAAATGGGACTTGTAAACAAGTAGGAGTATCAGATAAAGCAGACTTCATGTCTGAAATTTAATCAGAAAAAACAAGAAGATAACTTCAGGCTATTTAAGGGAATCACACATCAAAAAGATATAATGATCAAAAATAGTTATACCCCAAATAATGGAGCATCTACATACATCAAAAAAAAAAAACTTCTCAATATTAAGAATCAAATAGACCACAATGTAATAATACCAGGTGACACACCTCTATCCCCATTGGGTAGATCATCCAAACATAAGTTACATAAAGATCCACAGAACTAAAAATATGCAATCAATAATATGGACCTAACAAACACTCCAGAATGTATCATCCATCAATGTCTGAATTTATTTTCTCCTCAGAAACACATGGAACATTTTCTAAAATAGACCACATTTTAGATCACAAAGCAAATCTTAGTAAATATAAAAAAATAAGAGATAGTACCTTTAATTCTATCAGAATATAATGGAATAAGATTAGAAATCAACAATAAAATAAAAAGTGGAAACCACTTTAAATAATACAAATGGTACATTAAATAATACACTTTTGAATGATGAAAAGAGAGCAGAAGAAATCAAGAGAGAAAAATAAATTCTTTGAAAGTACATGAGAACAGTAATACAACATATTTAAATCTCTGGGGCATTATGAAGGCTGTTCTATGAGGGAAGTTCATAGCACTGAGCTCATAGCATCAAAAGAGTAGAAAGATACCAAAAAATAATTTAACATCTCAGGGCCCTAGGAAAACAACAAACCAACATCAAAATCAGTAGAAGACAGGAAATAATTAAAATCAGACCTGAAATCAATGAAATTGAGAATAAAAAATAATAAAAAAGAGCAATGAAACAGAGTTGGCTTTTTAGAAAAAAATAAACAAAATTGATAAAACTTTAGCCAAACTAAACAAAAGTGAAAAACTCAAATTAACAAAATTCAAGATGAAAAAAAAAAAATCACCACAGACACTACTGAATTCAGAGCATCAGAAACAATTTTGAAAATTTACATTCCTATAAACTAGAAAATCTTGAAGGTATTGACAAATTCCTAGAGACATATGTCCTACCCAAATTTAAACATGAATATATAGAAAATTTAAACATATCAATTTCAAGTAATAAAATTGAAGCAGCTATCAAAAGTCTTCCAACAAAAAAAGCCCAAGACCAGACTGATGCTCACCTGAGTTCTATCAGACCTTTAAAAAAAGAACTAATAACAATCTTCCTCAAATTATTGCATAAAATAGAAAAGGGAATACTGCCAAATTCATACATAGCCTTTATCACCAAACCAAAGAAAGAAATCTTCATTCAAATTTCCTTGATGAACATAGATATAAAAATTCTTTTTTAAAATTTGTTCTAATTAGTTATACATGACAACAGAATAGATTTAAATTCATTGTACACAAATGGAGCACAACTTTCTATTTCTCTGGTTGTACATGATGTAGAGTTATACCATTTGTGGAATCATATATGTACATAGGGTAATGATGTCTCCACCATCTTTCCCACTCCTCTGCCCCCTCCCCTCCCCCTCACTTCCCTCTACCTAATCCAAAGTTCCTCCATTCTTCCTTTGCCCCCATTATGGATCAACATCCACATATCAGAAAAAATATTTGGCCTTTGATTTTGGGGAATTGGTTTATCTCACTTAGCAAGATTCAAAAATTCTTAATAAAATATTGAGAAACAGCATACAAAAACTCATTAAAAAGTTAGTGAACCATGATCAAGTGGATTTCATCCCAGGGATGCATGGTTGTTTCAACATACAAAAAATCAAAATATAAATATACTTAAGGACAAGAATAAGATGATAATCTCAATGGATGCAGAAAAAGCATTTGACACCTATGCATGTTTAAAACACTAGAAAAAACCAGGGATAGAAAGAACTTACATCAACATTGCAAAGGCTACATATGACAAATCTAAGGCCAACATTACACTGAATGAATAAAAACTGATCAAATTTACTCTAAAAACAAGAGCAAGACAAGGATGCCCACTTTCACCACTCCTATCCAACATAGTCTCTGAAACTCAAGGGAGAGCAATCAAGTAAGAGAAAGAAATTCAAGTGATATGAACAGGAAAAGAAGACCTCAAATTTTCTGTTTGCCCATGACATGATCTTATATTTAAAAGACCCAAAAAACTCTACCAGGAAGATTTCTAGAGTTCATAATTGACTTCAGCAATATAACAGGATATAGTGAGGCTCAGTGTTTGAGTGCCCCAGGGTTCCATCTCTGGTACCAAAAAAAAAAAAAAAAAAGAAAGAAAGAAAAAGCAGAATACAAGATCAACATTCATAAATCAATCCCAATCCTATATGCCAATGATAAATCTTCTGAAAAAGGCAGAATTTATATCAAAATGGCCATGCTACTAGAAGCACTATACAAATTCAACGCAATTTCCTTTCAATTTTCATTGACTTTCATCACAAAACTAGAAAAAGTAGTTATGAACTTCATTTGGAAAAATTAGAGATCCAAAATAGCCAAAATAGTCCTTAACAAGTAAAGTAAAGCAGAAGGCATCACAACACTGGACTTCAAATTATACTATAGAGCTATAGTAACAAAAACAGTGTTGTATTGGCACCAAAACAGGAAAGAAGACCAATGGAATAGAACAGAAGACACAGAGACAATTCAAATAAATACAGTAACCTGATAGTAGATGAAAGCACTAAAAATATGTTGGAGAGAAGATACTGTTTTTATACAAATAGTGCTGGGAACACTGGAAATCCATATGTAGTAGATTAAAATTCCATCCCTCTCGTTCTGCATAAAAATCATCTCAAAGTGGGTCAAAGACATTGGAATTAGACCATAAACCTTGTACTTGCTAGCAGAAAATGTGCCCAACTCCCCCTCATATTGCCTTAGGAAATGACTTTTTAGGAAGACAGGAAATTGTTTTGTTAAGACAAGACTCCTAACATAGAAAAATAAAATTCAAAAAATCAATAAGTGGGATGTTGTAAATTAAAAAGAATTTTCACAGCAAAGGAAGGAATCAAGAGCATGAAGAGAGAGCTTTTAGAATGGGAGAAGATCTTCCCACCTGCATTAATATCCAGGATATACAAAAGAACCAAAAAACTTAACAGAAAGAAAAAATAACCCAAACAATTAATGGGCAAAAGAACTAAACAGAAATACAGTCAACATTTCTAGCAATTAGGGAAATGCTAATTAAAACTACACTGAGATTTCATCTCACTTCTGTCAGAATGACAATTATCAAGAATATAAGTAACAATAAATGCTGACAAGGATATGGAGAAAAAGGTACACTAATGCATTGTTGGTGAGACTGCAAATTAGTGCAACTGCTCTGGAAAGCAGTATGGAGATTCCTGAAAAAACTAGAAATTGAACTATCATATGACCCAGTTATCCTACTCTTCAGTGATTTTAAATCCTTTGGGATTTACTCAGCATACTATAGTATGCTGATTGGGATTTAAAATCAGCATATTAAAGTGAACAGCCACATCAATATTTATAGCAGTACAATTCACAATAGCCAAGCTAGGAGCCAACCTAGATGCCCTTCAACAGATGAATGGATAAAGAAAATGTGGTGATACACAAAATGGAGTATTAGTCATAAAGAATTATAGTATTTGCAGGTAAATGGATGGCATTGGAGGCTATCTTGTGAAGTAAAATAAATCAATTCCCCAAAGGTCAAAGGTAGAATGTTTACTCTGATATGCAGAAGATAATACAAAATAAAGAGTGACATTAAAAAAAGAAGAAGAAGAAAAATCAGTGGCATAGATGAAGAGGAATTAAGGGAAGGGAGAAAGGATGGGATAGGCAAAGACAGTGGATGACTCTTCCTATGTACAGATATGCATATGTCACAGTGAATCTTGCCATCGCGTATATGCACAAGATGCTAATCTTAAAGGGAAAAAAAAAGCTATAAGTAGCAGAAAGATCTGTAGAGCAGAGGGAAGGGAATGGGAAGGGCAGAAGGATAGGAAGGGGAGGAACTGGGGACTGAATTAGAACAAATTATATTTTATGCTTTTATAATTATGTTTAAATGAATCCTAATGTTAGGTGTAACTAAAAAGAACCTTTTAAAAAATGAAGGAAAATGGAAGGAAGGAAGGAAGGAAGGAAGGAAGGAAGGAAGGAAGGAAGGAAGGAAGGAAGGAAGGGAAAGGTCCTGCAAAGGAAGTAACATGAAGGAATTTTGCAGTCCAAGATGAAGACCATCAACAAGTGGATTAAATTTAGCCCCATAATTGAATGATCAGAGTTGATCTATTTCAAAACACTGAGGATGCTGCTTACATCTACACAACCTCATTAAAATAGTTCATTGTATTTTCTGCCTCTGCTCTGAATTGTTTTGTTTTGTTTTTTCTTTAACTGATAGGTTATTTTTAAGCCACCACCATCAGCTATGGGTCCAGCCACAGCTTTCAATATAAAACTCCCTAATCATCTCTGGTTTTATTTCTAATGAATTCAGTTTATTCATCTTTTATTAGCTTTCTTATCACTTCTTCCCCACTCCGCTCAAGTTAACATAAGTTATGATTTCAGACTTTTGTTTTGTTTTGTTTTTCTACTGGGGATTGAACTTAGGGGTCCTTACCCACTGAACTGAATTCCCAGCCCATTTTTATTTTGAGAGTGGATCTCACTAAATTGCTTAGGGCCTTGCTATGTTGCTGAGGTGTGTGCAGAACTTGTGATCCTCTTACTTCAGCCTCCTGAGTTCCTGGGATTACAGGCATGTGCCACTGTGCCTGGATAGTTTTCTATGTTATCTACCTTTGAGGTTCTTCAAGATTTGTTGTATATCTTTCTCATTCTGTTATAGTCTTTATGCATAATCTAATTTCAAATATTCTATAATCTGATGTGAAGTGCTTCCTTCTATAGGGTTCTGACATTCTTTGATATTTCCTAATTCCATTCTGAGCATTCCTTCTCATTTGTTTCCAGAAGTTTCTACCTCTAAATGTTAGATTCCCCAAGATTCTGTTTTGGATTTCAGCATCTCTCTCTCTCTCTCTCTCTTTCTCTCTCTCTCTCTCTCTCTCTCTCTCTTTCTCATTCCTCCTTAGTCTTATTTTTTGAGCTAATATTTTACAATATTATATTTTCACTTTGTTACTCGTGGTTGTAGTATTGTTTATCCAACTGCCTTTAGATACTTCCACTGGATTTTTTTGAAAGCATTTTAAAATAACCTGTCAAATCTGAAGATTTTGATTCTTCTAAATCTAGTGGTTTCCTGTTATTTCCCATTTTCTAGTAGGGCACTAGCATGAGTTCAGTTGCTCAACTAAGAAACTAGTTTTATGAAGTCCTATTTCTAACAACAAAATATCTTCATTTTTAATATGTTATATTGGAATGTTTTTCATATGTTATATGGTAATGTTATCTGTGCAAGCAAACTGAATTTGTTTCTTGAAAAAATTTGAAGTCTATTTCATTCTCATGACAAATAAATCACCCTATATCCAAACATATATTGTGAATCTCTGATAAACATTACTAATTGTAGTAGTAGATCTAAGGGCCTTTAGGATACCTACAAGGATATTCTTAAAATCCTAGTTCAATCAAATTGTTTCCCTGGTGTCCTACAATGAATAGTCATACTTTAAATTTTTTTAGAAGTTGTAACTGATACCTAAAAACATAAAAATAATAATATAAATTGTGTTCCATGTCATGGGTTTTATACATATATGTTTGGTGTGTTTAAATCCGATAAAGCACTTTGTCTTCTCAAACATTTATCATTTCTTTTTTTTTTCGGAACCAGGGATTGAACTCAGGGACACCCGGCCACTGAGCCACATCCCCAGCCCTATTTTATATTTTATTTAGAGACAGGGTCTCACTGAGTTGCTTAGGGCCTCGCTGAGTTGCTGAGGCTGGCTTTGAACTCACGATCCTCCTGACTCAGCCTCCCAAGTTGTTTGAATTACAGGCGTGCGCCACTATGCCTGGCTGATTTATCATTTCTTATTGGTGAGAATTTTTCAAAATCCTTTCTTTTAGTTTTTTTTTTTTAATGCCCAAGTATTTCATTATTATCTATACTCAGCCTACTGTGCAATAATACAGGAGAATATCTTGCTTCTAACTGCCACTCAATGCCTATTGGCAGCATTTCCCCATCCCTTCCCCAGTGCTCAGAAATCACACACACACACACACACACACACACACACACACACACTCACACAGACAGGATTTGGCCATATCGAAAAGGTTGGTTTTGAACTCCTTGGTCAAGGGATCCTCCTGTGTGAGCTTCCCCATTAGCTGGGCCTACAGGTGTGTAGCACTGTACTCAGCTTATGGTCAGACCTTTAAGTAAATATGCTTAAAATATGAGAAGAATGTATATTTTAATAGAAATATTGAAGAAGAAAAAAAGATGATGAAAATAATCTTTATTAAAATAACCCAGAGCAAGCAACTTGCAGTTTGAAGTTTTTTTTCCCTTGGATTTGGTATACTTTCAAACAGTTAGAAAAATAAATATAATTTTTACATTAAGAATTCAGTCATTTAAGCATTGGGCTTTAGAGGAGTTATAAATAACTTCAAATCTTGAAATTTCATGACTAGTCTTTATGGGTAGTGGCAGTTTCTAATGTTCCTGAAAAGGGTCATGGCACAGTTACTCAGAAAAGGTATTTTATTTTGTTTGCCAGTTTCAAAATTTGGAAGGAACAGAAGACAACATTTTAATAAAATGGAGCATGAAGTGGACTATTGTATTCAATATTATCTGAAGACACATATGTTCTATATGGGATTCATATTCATTAGTCTAAAACACCCAGATCCAGTGTCCTCCATAATTCTTTAATGTCAAAATCAAATATAATCCAATTTATTCCAGTTTCTGATAAACCTGCAAAAAATTAACCAAGTTCTCTCAAATTTAGAGAATATCAAAAAAGTATATTTTGAAGTTTTCAGATATTTAACCACTCTTGTTGAACATTTTTGTTTTGAGTACTTGTACCTTGGTTACAAATTTAAATCTGAGCTTTTAAGACTTTAAACCAGTTCTGTTACCAGCAGGAGTAAGGATCGGTTCTTTTTCCAAGAAGCCAAGGATTAACACTGCAAACATGGCTGAGATAAGCAAGGTAGCAGGAATTTTATTAAAAAGTAAAGTGCCACCATCCTCCACCCCGCCCCAGGAGAAGGTGGTGGTGGAGGAGTGCCCTTTCAGCCTTACGGCACACTCCCTTTAGAGGCACATAAGGAGAAGTTGATAAGCTCCTGTTGATTGATTTTTGTATTCCAGTTGTCCTGCCATGGGCATGGGTCTGATTATGGTTTATGTCGTCGCTTTCAGCAAGATGGAGACTTAACACCCTAGGCACAAGTGCAATATGGATTACACAATCACTTCCCACAGGATGGAAACTTTCACCCTTTCTGAGAAACAGCACTGCCTTAAAGCATGTCAGGTCATGTTAAAATGGCAGTTCTTGTGCTCGCATTGCCCCCTTGTCGGCCTTTACTGTCCCTTCCCCACTCTCCACTGCCTATCCTTTTCTATCTCATTATTATGCCCCCTGCCAAAGTTGCTACCCAACATGACAAGAACACATAACACTTCCTGTAAATTTTCTTAGTGTCTCAGAATAAAAACAGAACCACATAATCAAGACAACATCTATTTTCTAATTGAAGTAACTTCATTTCTATAAATCACCACCAATTCTGGCGTTTGCATGGTATTGCAGTTTTCATTATGGACTTGGTTATGAGCGTCTGTCATGTATAATTGGGTCCCACAAAAGAAAAGATAGACTTTTCTTTCAGAACATTGGCAACACTAAGCTTGAGATTTCTATCTATTTCCTGGAAGAGTTGAGGTTTTTGTTTGCTTATTTGTTTATTTTTAAATTTGGTATATAAGAGAAAATTTAAAATGCTGCATCCTTGCCCTTCATTTCTTGATAACCTAATGGGAATCACCCAGCAGACCTTACTAGACAGCTAAGACACCATATTTACCGTGGCCTCATTCTTGCTTAGAAGTATGCAGAGCACCCTGTGCCCAGGCTTACAGTGCTTTATACAGTGATGGTTCAGGATTCCCCTAGTCATAGTTCACTCTTATTCCCCCACTCATAACATCTATGAAGTAAGCCATCTACCAGAGTCATGGCCAGTGCTTCAAAATTAATGGTCCCCAATTATTGGTGTTATAATTTAGTTTCCTAAAAAATATTTACTACACTATAAGTATTACCCATCATTTGATGATGAAGCCTCCCTAATCAGAAAAGTTGAATTTTATACCATTACAAAAACAAAAACACCATATTTCTTTTGCTTACTTTGAAATATAGAATTTAACTCATCTATTATGCTAGTTAGAAATTCAATGTCAGTCTTTGAAGAGACACTCCCTCCACTAACAGGAAGAAGTGACAACTTCAGGGATCTCACACTGTCTAGGACACATTGAGGAGAGCTGCCCTGTCATCAGTCTATACCAGAGACCTCTGTTGTACTCTTTCTGAATGTCTAGACCTCTTTAATGGTGGTGCCTGTGCTTTTGGATCAAAGTGTTATCAAGTATTTATGTTGCATACTCCAAAAGTTCACAAAACCTGACAATTTCAATGACCTAGTGTCACTATAGATAACATGATTATAGGTCTCTTCTCACTTGGACTTCCGAGTTTTGAGAAAAATTTTAAAAATTGACATTGCTTAAGACCATTTCTGCATCTGCACTTGATGCTCTCATTTCTTTAAATTTCTCTTTGAAAGAGTATTTTTTTCTTTTTTTTTCTTTTCTTTTCTTTATACATAGTAAAGGTCATTAAAATTAGAGGCATTACTTTACTGTTCTAATAACATTAATGTTTTACTTTGCTCTTTTGATTATGTTTACATACATATATAATAGTTCAATGATACCTTTATTCCTTCTGAGATCAGGCAGATCTTGAACTGAAATTTTAGTTCCATAACTCTCAAAGTTTCACATTTATCGTTCAGTAGTAAAACTGAAATGATCATAGTATCATCATGAGAATTGCATAAAAACTGTATATAAAGAATAGTACAACTCAATACATGACATACAGTTTAAAGTTAGTATATAAATGGTTACTAAAATCATTGCCACTAATTTCTCGAAGTAAATAAGAGAGATGTGGATTATAAGTGAAGAGTTTCTCTTATTTTTTCTTAGTAATTTATCCCCTACATTTTTATAATGTATTTCTCTGGTAACCCATTTGTCTGTGTTATATCCTCTGTCCCTAAAATCATTAAGAACTTACTAAACATTCATTAAATATGTATTGCTTTAATAACTAGACATAAGTTCTCAAAAAAAAAAAAAAAAAGAAAGAAAGAAAAAAAAAAACCTGAACGAAGATTCAGGGTTGAGAAAATTTTCTTCAGTTTCTACCTTCAGGTCTGAGTTATGATAGACCCTGTGCAGGAGTTCATGTGTGCATGTATATCATCTGCCTTGGAGTGGATAAGGAAAATACCTAGAGCTGATAAGTAGAAAACAGCTTATTTTTCTAAATTATCCTGTCACAGTGCAGAACACTTCAAAAAAATGGAATGACACAGCATTGAATAAATCAAAGTCCAATTTGTCATTCCTAGAAAATTGACTTTGACATTGTTTGTTTGGATTCTCAGCATTTGGCTTTTCTATGATTCTGGATTCATTGACATCCAAATATTGGGGGATGAATATGTAATTCTTGTAATACTATCATCCTCTGATCACAAGACTCTCTTGCTACAATCAAGCTGTGTTTACTCACAAACTCCAACAAAACATTTTCAAAGTGAAGAGTGTATTTTAATTTGAAAAACATTGAAGTTAGTGATAATTAATAAAGTAAAGCAGATTTCCAAGTTTTAGTATCAACTATTGGCATCACAAAGCCTGAATGTGGACAGATTTGCAGTTCAAAGAAAGGCAGGAGGAGATACCCTAGGACATGGTACCCAGATGGTGCCCTTTCACCACTCTTCAAAGGAAGAAATTTTGACAATGAATTTCATAAATAAAAACATTAATCAATGGTAAATGGGACAGCAATGACAGAAGCAGCTTTGTGCTTGACACCTAAAGATGACAAAAAGCCTGTTTCCTCAGCATGGGACAAATGATGTTTTTCTTAGTAAACTGAAAAGATGCTTTGCCTTGTGTACCATATCAATTTTTTGTTTTTCTGACTTTTATTTCTTAAGAAACTTCAATTTTAATGGCATATTTTATGTCTGAATTTTAAATATCTTTAACTGTAAATAAGAATCAGTTTGGTTATATTGACAAACCCTTACCCTGCCCTAGCAGTACAGCAGATTGAACCTGGGCCCTGGTAAATGCTATCTCTACCACTGTGCTGCATCCCCAGTCCTGCCAATTTTTAATTTAAACAAAGCGACTTTTCTTAAGTTAGTCAAAGGACTGTCAATTGACACTAAAGATGCTCTCCTTAATGTAAGTAGTTGGTAAATTTCCCTAGAATTATTTTTAAATAATTAGACATATAAGCATACTTTTGAAATAACCTTTTATAAAATTTATTATGAAGACAATATTGAGTTTATAGTACTTGCAAACACATACAAAGTAATTTAATCAGATCTAAAATTCTGTTATGTTTTGCTACCTTTTATGTAGAAATTTAATTCATTTGCAAATGCTTCATACAATGTAAAATTGCAAAAAAAATTTAAATGTATATGTGTACATATATATATATTTTATCCAATATATGTATATATATATTTTATCCAAGCTGCTCACTGTCTTACCATTAAACTAACCTAAACTACACTGTCACATAATGAAGGAAATCTGGTGCCTTCGGATTATACTATTAGCATGTATCTCATGTTTAATTTATGATGCTGCAAGTTTAGCATTTTTTTCTTTCTTCCTTGGACTGTAGGCATAGTGTTCAATTTCAGCAAATCCTTTCATCTTCTTCCAATCTAGATTGTGAAGGCCGAACTGAATATAATATTCTTTATAAAATCAGAACCAAGGTCAGCCTTTGAATTTTATAATCTAAATGTCCCAAAGGACAGAAGATGAAGACTTGGGAATCAATCCAGCATCTGAAACTACCATGAGCTAATTGCTGAACATTTTTCTGTGAAGGTTCTTGTTTAAAAAATAGAATTTCCTGATTCAAGTTTTATTCCTTCAAGTACAAGTTAAAACCAGAAACAACAAAATGGTAGGTGTTCCTATTTTTTAAGATGTAATAATTCAATATAAGGCCTTTAGTGTTTCCAACAATTATTTAAGAGCCTTATCTGGACTACATGTGTTTTAAAGTGAATGCACAGCATTTTGACATGACAATATGTCCTATAAAACCCCTTACTTATGCTTCTATGTCATTTGTCTATGCAAATTCAAAATCGATTCTTTTACTAATGGATTATTAATTAATGGGTAGAGTTACTGAAAACCTTCCCAGTTTTGAAAGTGTCCTTGTAAATGAAGTTTTGGAAAAAAGGATAAAAACCATTATTCATGTCTTGCTTCTAAGTATATAATTCACCTTTCCTATATTTATTTCTTTTTGTGTGTGGTTTTGAGATTTATTATGTTCAAATTTTTTCATTCTTATTATAAAAATGATGTCTAAGAATCTCTCATAATTCCCAATCCAACCTACTTTACAGAAATAAATCCATTTAATAGTTGGTCTTATTCCTTCCAAAAGACTTAAAGCCACATAGATATATCCTCATGTTAGGACTTCATAAATAAGAATTTTCAACAAGTCTTTGGTGAAAACTGTGTATTATAAAAATTTACTTAAACAGGATAATACCGAATATTTTGGGCAACTTGCTAAGTTTTTCTTAGTTAAATTTGGAGGAACACAGTATTTAATACTTAAAAACCTACTATTTTCATTGCCAGCGAATCACTATCTATATCTGGACAAAATTCCCTCCAATTGAAAGAATAGAAAGCTAAGTTAATTAAACAATTGACATTCAATTTACTTAATATTTTCTTTGTAATCTTCACTTTATAGGGTTCATCAATCCTAAATTACTACATTGTTGATTTTGCCTTATTCTACTGTTTCTTACTGTGAATCTTCTCAAAACATTTCAGTATAGACTCAAAAAGTGTAACTATCTTCCCATGACCAACCAACTTTTTCTTAGGATTATTAAAGCTTTTCCAAGATGGTTTTATTAAAGTGAGTTTAATAAACAATATTGCTTGAGTAATAGGCTATCTATGTGGATCTCTGGGACGGTCAAAGAAATAACAACCTTAGCAATCACAAAGTTGTGGTCAGCACATCTTCATGATAACAGTTCAAAATCCATAACTTGAAAACACTCTTCAGAATGTCTTTTTAATCTTCGACTCAGAAATCCCCAGAATAGTCATAGTGAAATAGGTATTGCATTGCATCTTAACTCTGAATTCTCTTTGTCAACCTTCCAAATAGTTTCCTTGGAATAAGCACAACTTAAGGAAACCTTCCCTTGTCTTATCAGATGTAAAATCTTGTAACCTGGACAGAACCAGCCTTTTTAGTGACAATTCTACTGTCTGTCTGACACACTTTGTAATTAGGAAGAAGGTAAACAAAAGACCAATAAGGCCATTTCTCAAGCTGGATTTAAAGACTGATGAGTTTAGGTTTCAAGAGAACATTATTCTTTACAAAACAAGCTTTCCTTGACTAACCTATAAAAACCTTGTAAGAAATAACCATAGTTTAGTTTAGTTTAGTTTAGTTTAGTTTAGTTTAATTTAGTTCTTTCCCTGAGAATCTGCTCTAGAAACAATCTCCTATCTAAAAGTTCCATTGGCTGGGAATTGAAGAACTGCCAGGTCTGCAACAGAAGTGGTCAGTTTTTCTGACAATCGCTAATATAGTGTTTTACTTAGCTTTTTTGCCACAGCGACTAAAATGCCTGACAAAAACAACATATAGTAGGAAAAGTTTAGTTTTGGCTAAGGGTTTTAGAGATCTCAGTTCACAGGCAGCTGATTCCACTGCTGTGAGCCTGAGGTGAGGCAGAAGGACACAGCAGAGGAAAGTTGTGCAGGATATGGTAACTAGGAAGCAAGAGAGAGCTCTGCTCACCACGGATACAATATAAACCCCAAAGGAATACCAGCAATGGACTAGTTCCTCCAGACACACCCTACTTGCCTACAGTGAACACCCAATTAATCCATCTCAATAGAATAATCTAATTATATCGCAGTTCTCATAACCTACTCATTTCATCTACAAATATTCTTTCATTTTCTCACAAGTAAACTTTTGAGGGACATATCTTTACCAAAACCATAACAGAAATTCACCTGGACTGAAGGCCCTGGGACAGAATTGGAAATTTCTTGTGTTGACCTCATGACATTCACCAGGTGGTCTGATAAGACGACAGGTTTGTGTGTACCACCATACCACTGCCTTAGGTACATGTCCTTTTACAGGGGGCAGGTGAGGGGGCTGCATCATTTGGTGGTCTGGTGTGTTTGATAAGCTCATAGTCGTAGATTTTCTGATGTGGGTCTGATACATCCATGCATTCTGTGTTTCTGATTAAATTCAATAAATTCACAGGTAATCATTTTTATAGCATGATTAATTTAATTTTCAGTTTGGGCTCTATGACTATGCTGTGTAGCTGATGATTATTTTTCTTGATACATTCTGTATACCCAATATCTGGCCTTATCTATTTGCTCAGACAAGTTACCAAGTCTTTCTGTCTTAGCACTTGTAACTCAAAATGGAGTAGCTAAGTGAAACTGCTGCCTTAAAAGAATGGAGTAACTCAGGGCTAAGCACAGCTATTCTATTCAACATGTAGGAATTCAGAGAAGAGAACAGTCTGCTCTCTACTCCAACATTTGGGTTAGGGACCTGAGTCATAAAGTCCACAAACAACAAAGTCAGTGAAGGATTTGTAGGGAGCCCTCACAGGTCTTCCTCATTCACAGATTAGGTACATTCTTAGTAGATTACCACTTCCGATGCTGATAATCAAACTATTTTACTTTTTGTGCTAATATTTAAAAATGGGAAAAGTGTACTGAGAATAGTTAAGAACTAAATGGCCCTCTTGGAAAACTTTCTATAGGAGGGAAATGCTCACTTGAGAAGTCCCTATAAAACCCAGAAGGCTGTGAAAATGAAATTCCTAACATTTAATGATCTGAATTTTCTTGTATGAAATGTCCAAGGGGATTGGAATTCCAAAATGGATTGGCTAAAATCTAACCAAGGCAACATATAGTTATTTAAATCTTTAGATCTTCCCAAACTATCCAAACTACAACTTTCACACAGTGACTTGAACTTCAATGGTGTTTTCACCATATATTTCATCAACATGTTCACATAACCCTGAATATGACCCATTTTCCTTTTATCAATTTTTAAGGTACCAGAGTCAAACCAGGAGTGTACAGTATACAGCCCTTATTTAAAATTTTATTTTGGGACAAGGTCCCACTAAGTTGCTTGGGTGGGACCTAAACTTGCAGTTCTCTGCCTCAATCTGCCCATGAGCTGTGATCATAGGCATGTGCCACTACATCCAGCCCACTTTATTTTAATATGCTAGGAATGCCTAAGTCTTGCTTTTTAAAATTAATCTCCTTTGTGCAAGTGAAGGCAAGGCATCCTCATTGTTGGTGTTAATTTCTGATCTCATTATCAGAAAGAACTATTGGAGTCATGTATAACTAAAAAGAAAAAAATAAAAGGTAAAATAAATAAATAATAAGATAAAAAAGAAAATGTATATCCACTAGGGACTGATTATTAAAGTATTTCTTAAAATACAAAAAGAACTATTATATAAAAATTTCAAAATTTCCTTAATATATAATGTTCATGATTATTACATTTGGTTGTATATAATGTCATATCTGGATATATACTTAATTTCTACCAACATATGATTACAATGTCTTGCTGTCTTCTACTTTCTTTCATTCTTTCTCTCTGAATGTGTATATGTGTATGTGTGTGTTTCTTATCCATGTATTTTAATTCAATTATGAATTATTTTATGAGAAACACCTAAATCTGCAAGTATTTATTATGCTGAAAACAAAAAACACATAGATGATAACATAAAGGACAATTTACATTTTAAATTGTTTGTAGTAATTTTAAATTTAAATATTTGAAATGAACAATTTTTATAAATTGTCTTTGTTCTTTAAATTTGAGTTTAAATCAAGTTATAAATATGTAGTACCTCAATATTAAAAGAATTCGAACTTAATACATATAAGAATTAAAACAGTACAGAATTGATAATTTATTCTTTTGGCTTTATTTCTGCTCATATGATTTGATTTATCATTAAAACTTTATATTTGCTTTATTAGTCTCACAAGGATCATTCCCTTTATATTTCCTCTTTCTCTCTTGTCAGATAAAATTCCCAGGGGAATGATCCTTCAGTCCCACTGAGGATATGATCCTGACATCTGGTTCAGTTCTATATTTGGTTATTTTGGCCAGACCATCATCCCACGGCCACATGTAGATGAGGGAGTCAATAAATAAACTTTTGTTGAGGAATATAGTACTTACTGTTCTTAAGAAAAACAAAATTTATAATATATGACAAGGATCCATTTCTTTCAAATCAATATCAACCTATGAATAAAAAGTAAGATTATTTTCCAAGTTTCAACAAATTGATCTCTAGTGGATAGTTTAATTATTAGTACTGAACATCAATCACAATTCTGCTATTCTGTAGCTATTCTCATGTCACAGATCAGTTAAGAAGTACTGAGAATAAGCTGTAAGCTATTCTCATGTCACAGATCAGTTAACAAGTACTGAGAATATCCTTAAAACTTTCCCATGTCAATCCATTCTCAAATAAGGAGTTCAATAAATATTTGTAGCCAGTTAAGAGTATGTGTAGTTCATCTTATAATTACTAAATAACCTTTTTAAATATATTATCACACTCTGCTTTCTTCTATTTTAGAACCGATGAGAATTATAAGGAGTCATCTGCTAGGCTGCTTCTTATTGTCTCTTTTATTTATTTGTAAGTAATTGTAATTACTTATAATGTTCTCATTGAAGATTAAGTAAATTAATTTAAGTGAGGAGAAAGAGAACTAATTTGATAATTCATTTGTTTTATTCAAAAAATTTTATAAAGACCCCTTTACATGTCAGACATTATTCTGGGCAGCAAGGAGGCAGAATTCAAGGGGACAAACTTCCTGCTCTTAGAGAATTTATATTCTAAATTTGGAGAGAGAATGGGATGTCCTATAATTCATGTCAAAAAATGAAATAGTATAGGGCAGCAAGTTATAGATGACGTCAATGCTGTCACTGAGATGGAGGGTAATGTACTGAGGGAGCATTTAATTTTAAAAGCATTTTGTGCTTTGTAATTTTAAAAAGCAAAGGTATTTTAAAACGTATAGGAATAAATTGAGGTCCTAGCCTATTTATGGAGCACTTACTATATTAGGTATATGCCCCACAACCAAATATGAGCTTTTCCCTGTTCCTTCAAATTAACCTGTAAACTGACTTCTATCCTACTGATTAGTTTTATGTTTCTTTTAAACTTAATATAAATTAAATCACATAGCATCTACATTTTGGTATCTGATTTTTTCCAACAGTATGTTTGATATTCATTTAGGATAGGCAATTATACTTCATATTTCTCATTGTTACATATAATAGTTTATTGTAGAATGTACTCAGGATTATGTACCCATTCTACTGTTGACATTCCTTGGTTATTTCAACATTTTGACACATGAATCATGGTGCTTAAATATTCTTTTTTTTACAGTGTTCTGATTTTGATGTATATAAAAGGTAACATATTTGGTATATTTACATTTATTCAAAATAGCATCAAGAAAATTAAGTAAAATTTAATCAAAATTTAAACAAAATTCTACAATCAAGGGATGGTACAGTAAGAAATTACTCTGACAACAGAAACAAATGATAATAAATGGTCGTATAATACCAAAGGCAATAATTTAGTAAGACAGAATTAAATTTTGAATAACAGTAATGAATTGGATTTTTTTGCTATTAATTTATACATTTAAACATAAGTAGTAAATATGCACATTAGAGAAAAGCTTGCAAATTTTTAATTTCTTTCTAGTTATGTTGCATTAGTCACTGTATAAAAAATCTAAAATCCAGGAATATAGCTCATACACTAAAAATTCCATAATTTTTCTCCAAACATGGCTATAATTGTTACCATCAGCCAAGGCAGGGAAACTGCCTGGATACCTGATAACAGATTCAACTGCCTGTCCACATAAAAAATAATGTAAAAAGAAAAAATGAATTTTACACAATTTGGTCAAACTGGATAGAAAACAGCTACATTGACACCACCTTCTCCTTACAATGTGTGTAGAACCCCAAATCAGGTGATGTACATATGCATATTTAGGGAGAGAACAATATTCCTTTACATAAATTTCATTGTTTTCTAATTTGATTAGGCATTAAAACAGAAGTATTTGGTTTTGTATAAAACATATGCAAATATATCAGCATTTGTTATTAATTTGTAACCTAATTCAACTTTGATCATACAAAACAGTCTGCACAATTTTAATCCTTTGATATCTTTTGCTACTAAATTTATAATGTAATGTGTGCCGAATTTTATTAACTGTTCTGTATGTGAAGGTACTATAAAATGTATAATTGAATCCTCTGTCCTGTAGATGCTATGTCAACTTTAAATTTTTTTGTTGAACTTTTCATCCTTATTGATACTTGTTTTTTGCTTCTTCTATCAGATACTTTGAGACGTGTAGTAAAATCTCCAATTTTTATAGTGGTTTTGTTTGTTCCTTCTTTGAATTAGCTCAGTTTTTTATTTTGAAATTTTTTCAGCCATGACATTAGTAGTATACAAATTTAGAATTTTTTAATTTATGTTCCTCAGGGGTTAATTCTTGCTTTGTTATGAATTATCTATCCTCACAAGTGTTTTTTATGTAAAACTCTAATTTATTTACTGTACTTTAATATAACTATGCTGACTTTCTTTTTGTACCTATCTATACAATACATTTTTTCTACCATTTCACTTTTGCTCACTTGACAATTATTAAACATTTTTGTTTGGTTTTTATTTCAAGCCAATTTACTCTGACAGACTTAGCTTTGGTGTTATTTGTATTTACCCTACAGAAAAACCACAGTCCCAGTTGAAAATCTGATTTTGCAACTTTTTTCCATGGATTTAGAAATTATTAGTCATTTTATTTCAGAAATTGTTTCTCCCTACTTTTTTAATTTTTTTTTTATTACTGGGATGAGTTATATATGCCTTTCACTACAGTAAATTTTTTCAGAATTTAAATTTTAAGGGACATTGCTTTTATAGACTTTTAAATTATTTTCAGAATTTATTTTTTGTTTATAAAGTAATCAGAATTAAATCAGGTTCTCATTTTCAGAACCTTCTATTTTATTTGTTCTAATTAGTTATACATTAGAGTAGAATGGATTTTGACACATCATATATAAATGGAATATAACTTCTCATTCTATTGGTTCTAAATGATGTAGAATTATACAGGTTATGTAAACATAAATGCACATAGAGTAATGATGTGTGATTTATTCTACTATTCCTTCTATCCCCCACCCCCTCCCATTCCTTCACTCCCCTCTGTCTAATCCAAGCTACCTCTATTACTCCTGAGGCCCCCTTATTGTGAATTATCATCTGCATATCAGAGAAAATATTCGACCTTTGGTTCTTTGGGATAGGCTTATTTTGCTTAGCATCATGTTCTCCAGTACCATCTATTTACAAGCAAATACCACAATTTCATTCTTATTTATAGCTTATTTATTTATATTTATATTCCATTGTGTATAATGCATTCATCTTTTAAAAGGCACCTAGATTGGTTCTGTAGTTTAGCTATTGTGAATCGAGCTGCTATAAACATTGATGTGACTGTGTTACTGATTTTAAGTCCTTTGGGTATAAACCGATGAGTGGGATAATAGGGTCAAATAATGGTTCCATTCCAAGATTTCTGAAGAATCTCCATACTGCTTTCGATAGTGGTTGCACCAATTTGCAATTCCACCAGCAATGTATGAGTTTATCTTTCCCCCACATCCTTGACAACTTTTATTGTTGCTTGTATTCTTGATAACTGCCATTCTGACTGGAGTGAAATGAAATCTGTGTATTTTTAATTTGCATTTCTCTAATTGCTAGAACATCTAATTGCCTGAACTTTTATATATATATAAAAACTTTTATATATATATAAAAAACTTTTATATATATATAAAAAACTTTTATATATATATAAAAAACTTTTATATATATATA
>JAJEJO010050379.1:268911-297570 GCA_020662805.1 Glaucomys volans | reverse complement strand
TCTTCTGTGAAGTGTCTGTTCAGTTACTTAGCCCATTTATTGATTGGGTTATTTGATTTTTTGGTGTTCAGTTTTTTGAGTTCTTTCTATATCCTGGAGCTTAATGCTCTATCTCAGGAGCAAGTGGTCAAGATTTTCTCCATTCTTTAGGCTCTCTCTTCACATGATTGATTGTTTCCTTTGCTGTGAGGAAACTTTTTAGTTTAATTCCATTCCATTTATTGATTATTGGTTTCACTTCTTGTGCTTTAGGAATCTCATTAAGGAAGTTGGTTGCTAAGTTGACATGATAGAGATTTGAGCCTATTATTTCTTCTGGTAGGTGCAGGGGCCTCTGTTCTAGTGCCTAAGTCCATGATCCATCTTGAGTTTTTTGCAGAGTGAGAGATATGGGTTTCATTTTATTTTGCTACATATGGATTCCCAGTTTTCCCAGCACCATCTGATGAAGAGATTATATTTTCTCCAATGTATATTTTGACACTTTTTCCTAGTATGAGATAACTGTATATATGTGGGTTTGCCTCTGTGTCTTCCATTCTGTACCCTTGGTCTATGTGTCTGTTTTGGTGCCAATACCATACTGTAGTATAACATCAGACATGGTATTGTGATGCCTCCTGCTTCACTTTTCTTGCTGAGGATTGTTTTGACTATGTTGGGTCCCTTATATTTCCAAATGAATTTCATGTTTGTTTTTTCTGGTTCTAT
Source organism: Glaucomys volans (assembly GCA_020662805.1). Lineage (NCBI taxonomy): Eukaryota > Metazoa > Chordata > Mammalia > Rodentia > Sciuridae > Glaucomys > Glaucomys volans. Next base: position 296,859 of record JAJEJO010050379.1, on the reverse strand, counting down.
GAAGAATGTCATTGGGATTTTAATAGAAATTGTATTAAATCTGTATAATACTTTTGGTAGTCTGGTCATTTTGACAATGTTAATTCTGCCTATGTAAGAGCAGGAAAGATCTTTCCATCTTCTAAGGTCTTCAATTTCTTAATTTGGTGTTCTGTAGTTTTCATTGTAGAGATCTTTCATCTCTTTCATTAGATTGATTCCCAAATATTTTTTTTTCCTTTTTTTATTTTTTGAGGCTATTGTGAATGGAGTAGGTTTCCTAATTTCTCTTTCAGTAGATGTGTAGGAACACATTTATGGGTGTTAATTTTATATACTGCTTCTTTGCTGAATTCATTTATTAGTTCCACAAATTTTCCAGTGAAATTTTTGGATCCTCTAAATACAGAATCATGTCATCAGCAAACAGTGATAGTTTGTGTTCTTCTTTTCCTATTTATATCCCTTTAATTTCTTTCTTCTGCTTTCAATTTTTGTCCATTTTAAATGATGTTGGCCTTGGGTTTAGCATAGATAGATTTTACAATGTTGAGTTATGTTTCTACTATCCCTAGTTTTTTAGTGTTTAGAACATGAAGGGGTGCTGTATTTTATCAAATTATTTTTCTGCTTCTATTGAGATAATCATAAGATTTATGTATTTTAGTCCACTGATGTGATGAATTACATTTGTTGATTGTACATTGAATGAAGCTTGCATCCCTGGGATGAACCCCACTTGATGATTGTGCACCATATTTTTAATATGTTTCATGTGATTTGCCAGAACTTTATTGAGAATTGGTCTGAAGTTTTCTTTCTTTGATGTATCTTTGTCTGATTTTGTTATCAGGGTAATACTAGCTTCATAGAATGAGCTCGGAATGGTTCTTTCCTTTTCTATTTCATGGAATAATTTGAAGAATATTTGTGTTAATTCTTTGACAGTCTTGTAGAACTCAGCTGAAAAGACATGTGGTCCTGGGGTTTTGTTAATTGGTAGGCTTTTGATGGTGTCTTCAATTTCCTTGCTTGAAATTTATCTGTTTAAATTGTGTATGTCCTCTTGATTCAATTTGGGTAGGTCATGTGTCTCTAGACATTTGTTGGTGTAAATATTTTCTATTTTATTGGAGTATAAATTTTCAAAATAGTTTATTATCTTCTGTATTTCAGTAGTGTCTGTTTTGATATTTACTTTTTCAACACCAATTTTTGTAATTTGAGTTTTCTCTCTCTCTTCATTAGCATGCCTAAGGAATTATCAATTTTATTTATTTTTTCAAAGAACCAACTTTTTGTTTTGTCAATTTCTTGATTGATTCTTTTGTTTCAATTTCATTGATTTCAGCTGATTTTATTATTTCCTACCTTCTACTGCTTTTGGTGTTGATTTGTTCTTCTTTTTCTAGGGATGTGAGATGTAATGTTAGGTTATTTATTTGTTCACTTTTTCTTTCATGAATGAGCTCAATGCAATGAACTTTAAGCACTGCTTTCATAGTGTCCCAGAGGTTTTGATATGTTGTGTTGTCTGGGAGCTCTCCTGCCACATCCTGTGTGGATGAGGGAGTTTCTGTCTGAAGATGGTGCTGGTAATTGATTAATCACTAACAAATTTATCCAATCAAATAAACACAAAAGCCAATCATCTTTTCAAATGGAAAGGGGTGTGATGGACTGGGACATGCCAGATCTGGCCTCCAACAAGATGGAAAAGCTCTCCTTCCTTTTTTTTATACTCACAGGTAAATGGGATCCAGGAGGGGCTTCTCCTGTGAGGGACAGGATGGGGTGGAGTTAGGGAAGCCATTTGCTTAGAAAATTAGCATTTCCTCAGAGAGTGAGCCAACTCTGTACAGGGTCACCTACTCTAGGCTCTCTGGAACAGTCTATCATGACTGCTTGTTCCTGGGATTCAGAATCAAGGCTAAGCTCAGCCTGATACCCTTGGATGGCTTCCCACATTACATCACTATTCTCATTTACTTCTAAGTATATTTTAATTTCACCCATGATTATTTCTGCTATCTATTGGTCATTCAATAGTGTATTATTGAGTCTCCAGGTATTGCAGTAGCTTCTACTTTCTAATTTTCTCATGATTTCTAATTTCATTCCATTATGATCTGATAGAATGCAGGATATTATCTCTATTTTTTTGGATGCTAAGAGTTACATTGGGGCATAAGATATGGTCTATTTTAGAGAAGGATCCATGTACTGCTGAGATGAAAGTGTATTCACTCATTGATGGATGAAATACTGTATCTGTGTCTGTTAAGTCTAAATTATTGATTGCATTATTTAGTTCTATAGTTCTTTGTTTAGTTTTTGTTTGGAGGATCCATCCAGTGGTGAGAAAACTGTGTTAAACTCACCCAGAATTATTGTGTTGTGGTCTATTTGATTCTTGAAATTGAGAAGGGTTTGTTTAATGTACATAGATGCTTCCCTGTTTGGAACATATGTATTTATGATTGTTAAGCTTGTTTATGTATAATCCTTTAAGCATTATGAAATGTACTTTTTTGTCCCTTCTGCTTAACTTTGGGTTGAAGTCCCCTTTATCTGACACTGGGATAGAAACCCCTGCTTGTTTATATGATCCATGTGAGTGATATGTATTCTTTCATTCTTTCTTCTTATATTTCATTCTTTCTTCTTGTGGATGTCTTGGCCTATGAGGTAAGTCCCTTGGAGACAGCATATTTTTCAGTCTTGCTTTTTAATCCAATTTGCTAATCTATATCTTTTGATTGATGAATTTAGACCATTTACATTCAAGGTTAGTATTGGGATATGATTTGTATTCCCAGTCATTTTGGTTTATTTCTGGTTAATCTGAATTAGTTTCTTCTTTGACTAACTATTCCTTTAGTGTAATTCCTCTCTTTGCCAATTTTTACTTTTTAAAATTTCATCTTCATGGAATATTTTATTGTGAATGTTCTGTAGTGCAAGCTTTCTAGTTGTGAACTCTTTTAACTTTTGTCTGTCACGGAAATATTTTATTTCATCTTCATTTTGAAGCTTCATTTTGCTGGAGATAAAATTCTTCATTGGCATCCATTTTCTCTCAGGTCTTGGTATATGTTATTCCAAGACTTCTTAGCATTGAAGGTCTAGATTAAAAAATCAGCTGAGATCTGAATTGGTTTCCCCCATACACAGGATATTTTTCTCTTGCAGTCTTTAAAATTCTATCCTTATTACATATGTGAGGCTTTTTCATTATAATGTGTGGGTCTGTTGTAGTTTGGTATATTTGGGGTCCTGTGAGCCTCTTATATTTGATTTTCCATATCATTCTTTAGGTTTGAGAATTTGTTCATATTATTTCATTGAAAAGATTGGCATTCCTTTGGTTTTTACCTCTGTGCATTAATATATCCCAATAAACCATATTTCATGTTATTCCCATGTTTCTTGGAAATTCTGTTCATGGTTTCTTAACATCTCCCCATGGTCAACCTTATTTTCACTATTATATATTTTTGGATTCTGTCTTCCAAGTGGTCTAGTTCATTGGTGGTGCCTTCCATTGAATTTTTAATTTGGTTCATTGATTCCTTCATTTCAAGGATTTCTGCTTGATTTCCTTTCAGAACCTCTGTCTCTTTGTTGAAGTGATATTTCATCTCCTGAAATTTATTTCTAATTTCACTCCTTACATCTCCCTTAAGTCATAAATCAGTTTAACTACATACATTCTCAACTCATTCTCTGACATTTCCTCTACTGTGTTGGCAATGGATTCTATTATTGGAGCATCTTGGTTTGTTTGGGGCAATTAGATCCCTTGTTTTTTGTTTGTTTGTTTGTTTTGGTTTTTTTTGTTTGTTTGTTTGTTTTCATTTTGTATGTCTACCTATCTAGCAGTGTGGATCTGAGGCAGTACAATTTCTACCCTGTAGACTTATCATGTCCCTGAAGGTTTCCAGTACCTCACCTTTAAGGGGGATTCAAATAAAAATAGCACCCAATGTTAACAATATAAAGCCTTAAACCAAATAGCTCCTACTAAGATGTCTATGGTTTTACTGCAATAAACAGAAAGGATTTGTTATTTAGTGTCTATAATATAAATAGTGAATTTGCAAAAGGGCTTATATTTTCAAATGGTGGACAAAGGGAATAGAAGTGGTGTATGATGTGGCATTTATGAGGAAGGAGGTTAAAAGATAAAAGTAAAAAAAAATTAGAAGAATGAAAGAGAGATTAATAGAGATTGCCTTTTGGCAGGAGAAAAGAGAAAGAAAATCCAGGGAAACAGATAAGTAAGAGGAAAAATTCATATAATATAAAAGATTTTTAAAAATAATAGAAAGAAAAAATGAAAATAAAAGAATACACAACAAAACTGTTATATACTATTCAGACTTCCCACTCCTCAATAAACTGAGGCATGAAAAATATTGGTTTCAAAAATGGTGGAAATGTGATTTGAAAAAGGAAAAGAAAAGATCTCAATAAAAATTAAAAAATTAAACAACTCCATTTCCATTGGAGTTGAAAAGTTTTTTGGCTTCCTTTCTCAGCAGTTGGGTGGGGTTGTCTGGAGTATAATGCTAACTCCACCCTCAGGATTGGTGGGGTGGCGAGGGTGAGAGGATTAGTCCTGGAGGTGGAACTCCTGGAGGCAAGGTGTAGTCTTAGGTATGCTCCAGTCTCTTCACTTAGTGCCACTTGATCTGGAGATTTTAAGTCATCGTACCTCCAGGATCCAGCAATTGTCAGGCCATGCTGGGAATCTGTACCCCAGGAAGATCCTTTGGGTTTCACTCGTGTGGTGTAAGATCTGCTCTTAGCCCACTACTTCACCTGCAGACCCCACAATTTCTGGTCTCTGATTCGGTCTCTGAACTCAGTCTTTCCTGCCCCTGCCCCTTCAAATTCTTGGTCAGGTGCTTCTCTACAAGCAGCCAGATTGGAGGGGGAGAGGGAAATTATGTGGATTTCCATGACCACTATTTCCCTGTGTAAACCTCTCTCCATGCTTGATTTTCTCCTGGTCCTTTAGGCACATGCTCTGTCATGCAGCATGGATTTGCCCAGCTTGTTTTTCAAGCCAGACTTGGGCCTGCCAGTAATTGACTCCTCTAGCTATGGGTCTCTGGGTCATAGCTGCAAAATGGTTCCTTCTGCTCTCCTCCATCCATGCTGCCAGGAGAGATGGCAGCTTCTTTCCCATACAAGGATAGGGTACAGCACAGTTTACTGTTTTTCCAGCAGTGACTCTGACCTCTAAACTCTCCATACCCCAACATATCTCAGTCTTCCTGAAAATGTTTTAAAAATTTACAGATAAAAAAATAAATAAATGAATACAAATGTACATGCAAAGAATACTGATTTTCACCAAAAGACATGCTCTAGATTATTATAGCTTTAATCACACTAGTCAAATAATCTAAATAACTCATATGCCTACCAATATTAGAATGAATAAATTTAAACAATGGAAAATCCCATATGAAAACAATGAAATATCGCTACAGAAAAACATGTAAAAATATCACAGAAATAGTTGAGCAACAGAACCCTCAATGAGAAGTAATTGCTATAAGACTCAATTAGTAAATTTCAAGAAAGCAAAGGTAAGTTAGGTGAGTGACAGACCATGTTTACTGTTATTTGGGTGTTTGAAGGTGAATAGTGGCAAAGTCGAAGTAATCTTTTGGAGTATTGAGAATATTCCATATTTTAACTTGAGTGACCAAATTTTGTTGAGCTACTCTGTCTTTTCTTAAATTCTAAGAAATTCTTTTAAAGTTTTATTGAGGAATAATTAATATTCAACAAAATGCACAAATCTACTGTGTACAATTTTAAGAGTGTGGATGGGGCAATGCAGTGAGATCATCTCCTAACCACAACCAAAGTAAGAGACGTATTCAACATTTCCCAGAGTTTTATTGTGCCCTTTTGGTTTCATTTGCTAGTTTATTCTTGTTGCAAGAACACTTAATATGAGTTCTATTTTCCTTTGAAATTTTGAAGTGCATGATACCATATTGTTGACTCTAGGCACTAAGTCACCCTTTTCCATATCTATGTTAAACCTCAATAAAAAAATGTATATTTGAGCATTTAGTTTTCATGCTTAAACTTACCCTGTGTTTTCTTACTTTTAACAAAAATATTCACAGTTCTTACATGGCTATCAGATCTATATGATCAGGTTTCTTCTGAATATGATACCACTGGTTATGAGTGACAAGTTCTGCTTCCTCAAATGTTGAAGTTTGAATATTAGAGAAGCAAGCATAGAAAGTGAGTTTTATTTAAACACTAAGGCAAGCATAGAAAGTGAGTTTTATTTAAATAATAATAACACAGACTTCTCCCAGGAGGGAGAAGGAGGCCATAGCTGGTATCCTGGTATTCCAAGAAGTGAGAGCAGTCCTACTCCTTTTATACCTTTTAGATTTTCCTTGTTCTCCTGTCCTCTTCCCATTCATCTCTGTTCCTGTGGGCATGATTAGGCCTAGGAGATGCCAATAGGATGGCCAAAAGGTGAGTAGCAGATGGGCTGGAAGGGCTAAGGTGGATCAGGGAGCTGCAGTCCAGGGAGCATTAATTAGCAGCTCCTTGTCTGCTCAGGGGGTGCTTCATTAACAATCTTCTGGGAGAGCAGGATAATAATCACAAAGCTCTGCAGGCATTAACATTCCAGTCTCCCAGGGGTTGTCTCCAACTTCCAGATCCCAAACCTGCCCCATTTTCACCACCTGACCTGATTACCTATCTACACTGACTGACTGATGTCCTTAATTCTTGCTTCAATTATCTGCCTACCCTCTTTCTTTTCCACTTTCCCCCATCTCTCCCTCTCAGGCCTATTGCCTTGACTATAGTTATCATAAACTTTCTTCAGTTCATAGTGAAGGGTTATGAAAAATAATATTCCTATAAAATAACTCCCCAAGTAAAATGAAGGGACGGTGTGGCTTGAGAAGCGGGAAAGGAGACTGATCAACCATTAAACCTCTCCCAGTGCATTCCTGATAACAATGGGCCCTGGGGAAAAGGGTGGATATGGAATGCTAGACCCTAAACCTTGACCTTCCCCAGGTCAACCTAATCCTGAATGACATTGGGCAAGATTTGAACACTCATCCTTCAGCATCTAATTTTAACCTATACAGCTGGCCCCTGATGGTCAAAACTGCACGTACAGAATGATTACATCCTCCTCCTCCTACCCTATAAAATCAGGATCCCCCCTGTAACTGACAGACATTTTTCCATCTGGAAAGTGGACCTGAATGGGGCCAATTTCCATCAGGAAAGTGGACCCGAATGACGCCTGACTCTGCGAAGGAATAAAGGCTTCTCTGAATTCGTCGAGGACTGCCTCCCGTTTTTTGTTTTTTTTTTTTCCTTTTTGAGCTTACACATAGAACTCATCAGACGTGAGCACACCCTCTAATGTACTTCTACCACACATTCGTCTCAAAATTATCTGTACACCCTTCAGTTTCCTGATTACAAATTACATCCCTACAAAGGTTTCCCTAATCTAAAAGATTATGTGTGTATCAGTCTCCTTATAATTCTATATAGTGCTTATTATTTGTCCCTCACTATTTTGGTTTTCCACCTTCCTATCTCTTCCAGATGGCTGAGTGAAAATAAGCAATATGTTTATAGTTTCTACCATAAAATCTCTATCATTTAGTATATAACATGGCATAAAGCAAACAGTAAATATCTTAAGTAATAGAAATAATGATATTTGTTAGATTTCAATGTAACACTTGAGGTGTTCAATCTGTGGAAGAGACATAATTATTATAATTTAAGAGTGAGCAGCAGTTTTTCCATAGGATTGTTTCTGTGTTAGTCAGATTTTTATTACTGTGGCAAAATACCTGAGATAATCAACCTATAAGGAGAAAATATTTATTTTGTCTCACAGTTTTGGAGATTTCAGTTCATGATTGCTTGACCCTGTTGTGGCAGGAGCAGTCTAGAGGAGGTCCTTTCACCTCATGGTAGCAGGGAAGAAAAAAGAGAAGACACTGGAGTCTCAATATTCTCTTTTATGCCCCCCAAAATTTCCACGAGGCTTTACCTCTTAAAGATTCCACCACTTCCCAACAGTGCTACAGGCTGTCAGCCAAGGCCTTAACTTATGGGCTTTTGAGGACTCATTCTAATTATAATAATCACTAACAATATGGCATTAGCAACATATGAGGGTATTGAAAAGTCATTTGCCCATCAGTTTATTTCATGCAAAATGTCTCAAAACAATGTCCCTGTACCAAATATTCTACTATTTATGTTTGGCAAAATTCACACTCTCTCATGGTTTCTCTCCCTCTGTCTCACTCTCTTAAGGAAAACTCACATACCCAGAGAATGCGTTTGTCTATAGCATCTTTTGGAAAATACAACATTTGGAATAATATAGCATTTTATGAATAATGTGATGAGCAAGTTTCTTAATATCATTATACAGTAACTTTTACTTTATTACCATATGGAACAAAATTAAGATCAGCGAACACTGAGCTTTCAATTTAAAATTGCAAATCTTTGTTTTAATAGAATTTATGAGAAGTCCCCACTTTTCTTCAGAGAGTGAATCAAAATAATATGTCTCTTCCTTCATTAGGAAATCATTAAAGAATGTGAGCCTCAGTTTAAAATTTATATGATTCTAAAAAATAAACATTAGACTGGGGTAAAAATCAGTGGTAGAGCACTTGCCTACCACATGTGAGACCTTGAGCTTGATACTTACCACTGAAAATGGTAAATTCATAAAAGAAAGAGAGAGGGAGAGAAAGAAACTGTAAAGCAAATTACTTGGGACTAAAAATATTCATACACCATGTTAAAATCCCTTTCCTTTGATGATAAGGCAAACTACGAAAACACTTGTTAAACAGGGAGCTAAGTAAAGAATTGGTCTCTATTCAGATTTACACATACACACATACAAACACATAGGCAAAGATTTGACATAGTGTGTATGTGACTTTATGGGTGTTGTGCATATATTTGCATATATGTGTACATACACATATGCAAAAAGCCTGATCATAATTGAAGATATTCTATGTTAATTTTACATGTTATTCAGAGTAAAGGCATAAGAGCTTTCTTTTTCATCAATATACTCTCTTAGACAGCTATACCTACAATTCAATTTAAAATCCACTGGCTTAATATAATTTCATGGGAACAAGAAATATGTTTTTGTAGGAAGAAAGAATCCATAAAAATCCATGCCCATTTTTAAAGTATAAATTACATCAATATATTTTTGTCTCTGCTTTTCTTTTTTATTTTAAAACAAATGTAATAATTTAAAAGAGCTTCAGGGTTTGGTAGGTATCTACTATTTTATGCTTTATCATTGCAAAGTAGATATTAAAACATAATCGAGAGACAAAAGTGGTTTCTCACACTTGCCAGGATCTACACATATCATGAAACTTGGTTTGTATCTTTACATTAACTGTCAATAAGATATTTTAAATTTTCATATTGTGGCATTATAAGCTATTTATCCTTGGCTTCAATTCAAGAATTCACAGAATTCACTGTGAACTAGATATTCCCACTCTGGCAACAAAGGTAAATAAAGTACATGCTTATCCTCAAGGACTCACTGTCTAGAGAGTAAGATATAGCAATAAACAAGTTCTGACATCAATTAAAAAGGTGAAATGATCATGATATACCTTAAGTGTTATATATAAATGGACTGTAGACAATATAGAGGGCAAGAAATTCTTCAACATTTGTTCAGCAAAATAATTTTCAATCTCATACCATGTTGCAGATATCATTTTCATCGCTAGGGACAGTGCAATGGAAAAACAAAAACAAACATCTGTCTTTACAAAGTTTATGTTTCATGATTAACAAACATGGGTTAGTTGTATATCAGATTGTCACGATCACTTTATACCTGAAAGAACTCTGTGAACATGCCAACTACTTGAAGTGTGGCAAGACTCATTTATGGTAACTCAACTACAATTAGAAATCATGTCAGTTATCATTCTCCTATCACAATGTGGAAACAATTGAAATAAAAAGTAAATGAAAACATATTGTTCTGTGTCCAAGTTTGTGTACACAGTATAGAAATCATGCTAGTAAAAAAGAATGACTAATAAGAAATCTATATAACATTTTAATAAGTGAGCAGTTTGAATAGTAAACAGAAGCAAAGATTAGACTCTGGTAGTCCAGGCGAATGGAAAAAATATTTGACATTACAGTGTTCCATGGAAGAAAAAAGTAATGATTTTTAATTCTCTCACCTTGTAAAGAGGGAGCATTTTTTTTTACCTGCCATTTAGCATCTTGAGAATCTTAAGGGGACATGGAATAATGGGTAAAAAGTCAAACTGCTATCATCCTCCACATGACACAGGAAAATGTTGATTTGATTTGTCATGTGGGAACTGCAATAAAGAAAGAAATTTAGAAGATATGCCTTGTCATAAGTATTATAGTTCCCATACATGTATCCTCATACTACAGTGGAGGAATGTCTGCCTTAGTCCTCCAAACTTTTGTTAATGGATCTACGACTATGTTGAGAACTCTGAAGCACAATTTTTCAAGAAAATGCTCTTATAGTCAAATTGACCAAAAAGTTTTTATGAAATATTTCCAGAGTGTTTCCTAAGTTGGGATCTAGAAGGTCCTCTGAGGATCCATGTGTTAAAAGTTTAGTCAGCTTGGCAGTATTGGGAGATGAAGTGAGGCCTAGTGGGAGCTCTTTAGGTCATTGGTGGGTAAGGTCCTCAAAGTAGATGACAGGACTCTCTTTCTCTTTCATTTCTGACCGCTAGGTGAGTGGCTTTGCTCTTCCACATGCTCTCACTGTGAGATGCCACCATAGACCCACAGCAATGGATCCAAGCAATCACGAACTGAAATCTTCAAAAAGGAACCAAAATGAATAGGTTCTTTTTATAAGTTGATTATCTAAAGTTTTTGTTACACTAATGGAAAGATGAGAGATAAATATCAGATTAGATATAGGGGAAAAACAATTTTGATCTCATCTGATTTCTCAACCTAGACCCTCAAAGCTAAGAGGTCCTGCAATCACATATACCAAGCTCTGAAAGGAAATGGATGCCAACCAAGAATCCTATTCCAGTGAAATAAAGCTTTGTATTTGAAGATGAAATAAAAACCTTCCATGACAAATGAAAGTTAAAAGAATTTGCAACCAGAAAGCCTGCACTACAGAACATTCTTAACAAAATATTTCATGGAGATGAAATGAAGAAAAAAAATGAAAACCAGCAAAGGGAGGAACTACACTAAAGAAATAGTCAATCAAAGGTGAAAATAATTCAAATTAAACTAAAAATAAACCCAAGTGACCTAGAATACAAATCATATCTCAATAATAACCTTGAATATTAATGGCCTAAATTCATCAATTAAAAGACAGACTGGCAGATTGGATTAAAAAACAAGACCCCAAAATATGCTATTTCCAAAAGACTTACCTCATAGGCAATGACATTCACAGACTGAAGGTGAAAGGATGGGAAAAAACATACTACTCACATGGATCACATAAACAAGCAGGGGTTTCTATCCTCATATCAGGTAAAGTGGACTTTAAGCCAAAGTTAATCAGATGGGACAAAGAAGGCCATTTCAAAGTGCTTAAGGGAATTATATATCAACAAGACATAACAATCAGAAATATTTATGCCCCAGACAGTGGAGCATCTATGTACATCAAACAAACCCTTCTCAATTGCAAGAATCAAATAGAACACAACACCATAATACCGGATAACTTTAACATGACTCTGTCACCATTGGATAGATCTTCCAAACAAAAACTAAATAAAGAAGCTATAGAAGTAAAAACTACAATTGATAATTTAGACATATATAGAATTTTCATTCATCACTGACTGAATACACTTTCTTCTCAGCCTCACATAGATCTTTCTTTACTACAATCATGCAATGGAAGCTATCACATAGAATGGTATACAGTTGTAATGTTACCTTAGTATATTTTTAGCATCTGTAGGGTTATTTTGATAGCTACCTTTCCATTGATATTAATTTTCATGTTCTTGCTTTTTTCTTGAATAGATTTGCTTAATTTTTATCAAATTTTAACTGTATTATTTATTCTCTATTTCATATATTTCTGCTCCTACTCTTACTTTTTTCTTCCTATGACATAATTTGAAAATAATTTGATTGCTATTCTAGCATCTTTCTGATACAAGTACTTTAAGTTACAAATGTTCACGTGAATACTGTTTCATCCCAGAGATTCTTACACTTTAAGTTTTTATTATCACTTAGTTCAAATCACTTTTTATTTACTTTTCTTGTGCTTTCTTCCTTGACCTCTGAGATATTTATAAGTGTGATATTTAATTTTGAAATAGTTGAAATATGGGGTGTTCTATATATCTTAAGGTGATTGATTTCTAATGGAATAAATCACAGAGGAAATATAGTCTGCATGATTTCAAAATTCAAAAAAAGTAATGGAAATGCTATTTATATTGATTGTATTGTTACATACATGTCAAAACTTGTGAAACTTTATACTTCAAATATGTGCATTTTATTGTCCTTCAATTTTACCTTAATGGAAAAAAATCCATTTTTCCATATCTTAATGGAAAAAATTCCATTTTTCTTCAAAAGATCTGTTTCAATGCCTTATAGCAACTGCTTGCAGACAAATGCATATTCACCAAAACTTGCCGTCAATTATTCTGAATAAACCTGGTCTTGCATCCAAAGAAGAAACAACAATCCAGAGGTCTTTTGTTTATTTTCTTACTCTTGACCAACCCATTGATTAAAACCAAAATAAAATATTCATAACCAGGATGGATAGAAACTAATGGAATAGTAGTGTGACAGAATAATTGTTGATATCTATGAATCTATGAATAGAAGTATATGCACAATATGAAATAGCTACTAAGCCAGGTAGAAATCATAGAGAAATGAAGAAGAGAACAACTCTATTTTGAAGAATTCATTACTGAGTAGATGCATAGTACTTTTATGGAAGATCATTTATAATGTAGTAGTAAGAAGAAACAGGATTTGAAAATTTACACTTGTAGCAAGTTACAGAAGCTTAAAAGGCAGGCAATCATAATATAGATTAATAAAATATGATTTTATGATTTCTCACAATTAAAAGATTTAAATATAAGATTTCTCACAATTGCCAAATAATTTCATGCAAAAAAGGATAGCATTTAGAAGGATAGCATTTTTCAATATTTTAAAAAGAGGTAATACATGAGGAGACAAGGCAACTTGTTGGTCATACCATGGTATTGGATTTTATCCAGAATGAAATAAAAAGTGAAATTTGCATTTTTAGAAATTTCACATTGCATGGTGAATAATATATGGATGAATAATATGGAGAGAGAGGGATTAATTGAAAGAATGCTGTTGATAAAAAGAAGAAATTATCAGGTTGGAAAAATTATAGATTAAATAAATATTTCAGAGTCTGATTTGTTAGTATTTGATGACTAATAGAGCAAGACGTCATTGACAAAGGAGATGGATTAAGAGAGGAATCATAGTTTCTGACTTGAGCAATTGCAAACAGCATGTCATTCTGAGATATAAAAGGATATTGGTAGATCAAGCTTTCTTGTGTTGGGGATGGTGATGAGTGATAAGTTTAGGCCACAACAAATTGCTTATGTGGTATCTATCACTATCAAGTTGGAATTCACAGGATTGCCTTGAATATTATATTTGGGTTTGAAGGTAAGTGGATATTTAACATTTTCAAGGTTTAGGGGATAATGTTAAGGAGTAAAAATTAAGCCAGGTGCGGTGGCACATGCCTGTAATTCCAGCAGCTTGGGAAGTTGAGGCAGGAGTATGGCAATTAAGAGTTCAAAGCCAGTCTCAGCAACTTAGTAAGGCACTTAGCAACTCAATGAGACCCTGTCTCTAATGAAATTTTAACAGAAGGGCTAAGCATCTCTTGGTTCAAGCCCCAGTACCAAAAAACAAAAACAGAAACAAATTAAAAATTAAAGACAGAAAGGATTAAAACCAAGAGTTATTTCTCAGAAAATAAAGTGAAAAATCGTAAAGTCCAAAGGTAGAAATGATATTCCACATATTGTATATTTTAAATGTCCTGGTTTCCCTATGTGGTAGATGATTCTTCAGTTACATGAAATATTTGAAATGACTGAATTATCAAATTAATAAAGCTTTGCAAAAATGGATAACTCATATAAGGAAAATATACAGAAAAAACTGAAGGCTATCATAAGGCTTGATTTGAAAAACTGCATAGTGAAGTTATTCAGAATTATAAGTAGGCCACACTGGATTTTTGCTTTTAATATTACTATTAAATGTGTGCATGCACACAAACATATTATTTTGGTAAGATTTGCATTCTGCATGTGTTTACTTATTTATGATCACACTTTTCTAAAAAGAATGCTAGCTAGCTTAAAAGAAAATACGAATTTACATCTATACTCATATTTATATATTATAAGATAAGAAAACAGAATGGAAAGGTAGGGTAGGGACAGAAATTAGTTATAAAACTGAAACTATTTATAATAATTACCTTATCTCCTTCATGGACCACAAATTTGGCTTGAAGTTTGTTGTACACTCCTGTGAAGAAAGTAATCTGCTCATTTACATATTTCACAATGATCACAGATTAAATATGTTCTCAGAGGAACAAGAGTGATTACTCATGGACAATGTTTATTATAATAAAGTCCTTGATGACATTATCTTTGAAGAATTGCAACAGTGCTTTGCTTCCTGACCTCCTGTCTTGGCAACTTCTCCATTATGGACTGATAAGGAATTTCACAAAAGTAATTCTGCAGGGAGGTGGAGTGGAGCAATAAAATGCAGTCTAGGCACTAATGCTCTAGATTTGATTTAATTCAGTGACTGAAGACAGCATAATATATCCTATATGGAGGACTCAATGTGCAGATCTGACAATGAAACAAATGTGTACTCAACCAATCTTTGCAGTGTAATTCTCCGTTGAACACAGAACATCTGTGAACATAATCGACCAAGCATTCAGAGAAGATGAATGGCTTTAGGATTTCTTATGCTTCTACACCATGGGATGCATATGTATGCATCTATCAGTGAGGAATTCATGCAATAAGGGGTGGAAAAAGAAAAGGGGCTGACTAGAGCAAAGGTTAGCAGCTTGCTTCAAGTAAATTTTCTCACAAGTCCTGAATTCTATATATTTACCTGTAAAAGCATTTTCTTTGCTTATGTCAAATAAAAAAATCATTGAAAACACTTCAAATAATTTCATATATTAATATCAGAGCAATGGACTTTTATGTTCACTATAGACCTAAGACAATATTAACAATTCACCTACTTAGAAAATGAGTATAATGAACTGTCCTATAAATTTAATAGCTCAAACTGTACTCTGATGTACATAGAAATGTCTGTGAATATTTCAACATTTTACTGTAACCTTTAATTTTATTAATTCCATAAGGAAACAAAGAATCTATCCCTACTTTATGTTTTATTTTTAAATTAAACTTTCAATTTATTTTCCTTTATTTGGATAATATTGTTAAGTACCTTAAACACATATAAGAATAAATTGCTCTGCCTGAAGAAATACACATATTCAATTTTAGTATTTTAAAAATTAGAAGTCTTCAAATGTCACAACTTCATAAACTTGATCCTGCAAAATTCAGTCTTGTTAAGTTATTAACAAGACTGATAATTTGATGATATTTTAAACTCAAAGACCAACAGATTTCATGCAGATAACTTAATATGATTCAACAGCTTGGATCTGTGGTGAAAAATAAAGACCTTCAGACAATGGTATCATGAAATAACATGAAACTTAGTTATGTCATATGTTCTGAGTATTTTTCTTGCTTGTTTTAAAGTTAACTTTATTTTTAACTAATGCATAAGAACATAAAACTTGTATATTTGGTTTTCAGACGTTAATGTGAAAATTTCAAGGTTTTATAGCTGTACAACTCACATGTAAAATGCACATGGCTGCAATAACATGAAGTTATTTGAAGACTGTAATTGAAATATATACATACAAACACTGTTTTAGAGAACCAAAATATGTTAAAGTATTATATCTATGTATTGAGAAAAGGAGACTTAACACTCATGTTCTGTGTATATACAAATTTAAGTATATACAATTTAAGTATATACAAAATAGTTAATATTTTTACATGTTAACTGTGTAGATGTATGCCTTAAAATGTAAAATTTGAATATTGACTCATAAATGAATATTGAAAAATTCATTGTTGTAATTATGGAAAATTACATCGATGGCAAAATAATATGATTAAATAGTTTGTGAAGTTCTATCTTCTGGTGATAGGTATACATTTTAATTTATAAGTAGTATTAGAAATACTGACACATATATGCATAAGTTTAGGCCCACCAAAGATATAGTGAGTGTTGATATTTTGGTGAATTCTTTTCTCATCAATTCATATTATACATGTAACCAATTGAAAAATTAGAATACCACTGATTTTTATACTTATATGATCTGCCTTATTGTCATTTAACATAATGACTTTCTTTATCATTGAACAATATTTGGGCACTTTTAATTTCAATGTAATATTGCATTATATAATCACAATATAATTTATTCAAAATTTCTATTATTGGATATGTGTGGTATTCCCAATTTTTTACTATTATGAAAAATACTACAAAGAGCATTTTATTCATCAGTATTCCCTGGTATCATTAGGATAATTTGCTACAGAAATCTGAAAAACATAACACAAGAAATACAAAAGGAGCTATAAGTGTTTATACCTGTGTCATTTTTCAAAATGATGTTTTATTTCCTGTGTCAACCTTAAAATGATGTCCTTTAAATTTTTCTAACATGGATAAATGAAATAATTAGCTTCATAAAAATGCAGCAAACTAAAGAATTCAGGCACCATAACATGTATCAGATTTTGACTATGGAAGTGGGGAGAAACCGCCAAAAATAAATACACTGCAAAGATTAATGAAATAATCTATATCTCACATATTTTAAATATAATTGAATGCACGGTATAGAATTTTGTAAGTGCTTTGTATCTGAAATAGATCTTGATTCTAGTCCTAATTGATGTTTCTGCTGTTCAATATTAAATTGGATCATGATAAAAATAACTATGTAACTTCATCAAAGTTTTAGAAAGCAGAATTTAAAATGATCTCTATTTTCTAGAAGAAAAGAGAGAAAAGAAAATGATTTTAGCACTTAACCCACATTTAACTTGTTCCAAAGTCATGACCATACAGTTGAATTTGTTAAAGAATGCAATTCTGTTGCAGAACTGTCCTCTTAATGATTGTGGCATTGCAGTTGGGTGCTCGGCAATTGGGAGAGTGAAAACAAAAGGACTTGATGAAATTTGATGTTAAAGTATGACCATAGCATAAGTAGAGTTTTAAATGGATGCCTCTTGCATATTTTATTTGAACATGTTTTAAAATTATCTAAAATAAAAGAATGTAACATCAAAATGGATGTCCTTGGATAGTCTATGTGACTTCTACATGATACATTGTGAAATCCAACTTAAATTGCTTTGCACAACTTAACCCTTGTCTCTAATGAATTACATTTTTGTAATAAAGTTGGATGAGTAAATAAGAGAATATATCACATAGGGTATGGGTGTCTTTAGAAGAAAAAGGTTATGTGATGAGCAATCACTATCCTATTTGCATTTGTGTAATAAAAACAAATTGCTTAAATAAGTAATAGAAACTGCTTTTGTATTAATCTGAACAAAACAAATGATTAATCTTAATTTAAAATCCAAAACAATTTTGTTAGTTTTAATTTACTCAGTATATCTTACTTAAAATATATTGACTGCATTAACAGAACCATGACATGAACCAAAATGAAGGCTTTCCATGGCTTATCTATCCATAGAATGATAACTGAAAAATTATCAAGAGAATCAAGAATGAATCACTGAGTATTGCTAGGAAAGCATGTCTACAGGTGATTACTCATTAGTGATTAAAATCAATATGCTTATAAATGGCTTCTGAATGAGCTAATTCAATTTAGCATTGAGTTATAGAGAGATTTGAATAAAGTTTGGATAAATTCCAATTAAGTAGATACTATTGAGTGCCTAAGAAAATTAAGATTCAAAAATTTTAGAAAAAGTGTTCATCTTACATATATAAACAAATCCTTAGGGTAAACTCATTCAAGCTGGCTGGGGAAAAGAATAGTCATTAAGCAACAGAATTGATCCTAACTGGTTGGAGTTAAAATTAGAAAAAAAAATTGAGGGTAATAATTGAAAGCAACACATGGCACATGTTAGAAATTTAGCAAGTTTCAAATAAATTTTTAGACTGAAAATAGGTTAGGAAACGAAGATAAACACCTCATCTACTTCTGAAAAGCATTTATTGAATGTCAGATTTAAAATAGCTACTCAAATAGAAGATATTTTAATCAATTAATTGACATCTAATTTGATATTTATATCTTGCTTAGTGCAGATTAAACACCTGTATATGTTCCTGAAGGTTAATACATTCATATGAACGCAGTTATAATTTTGGTGTTTAGAATGCTCCAAGTGGAATGCCACAAAGACTAATTCACACCATACACTTAAATGGGGCTCTCAGTACATTATTATGACACTTTAAGTTTCCCAGTATCTAAAAAATGTCCATTTCCTCTGGAAATATTTGCCTGGTAAACAGGTAATACAATCAAATATGCTACAGAAATAAAAAAATAAAAATTAGAACTTTATTCACAAGCATAAAAAAATCAAAAATTCAAAAAATCTTTATTAATTTATTGGGGTACTGGGGACATTGACCATTAAGCCACATCCCCAACCCTGTTTTTTATTTTATTTAGAGTCAAGGTCTAACTGAGTTCCTTAGCACCTGGCTTTTACTGAGGCTAGTTTTGAACTCTGGATCTTCCTGCCTCAGCTCCCCAGTCTCTGGGTTATACACATGGGCCACTGGGCCCGGAAAAATTTTTACTTTAATAATGAGAAAATTGAAATAAAATTTAAAATGCAGAACAGCCTGAATTTGCATAAATATATAATTTATATATTTATCTGTGTCTCAAGTATCTTATTATAAATTCTTTAGAATTACCATAAATCTTATAACCTTGGATTGAATAATGGTTTTATGTAACAATATTATTAAACCTATGATGTGGCAGAGAAGCAAAGATAAGTGACCTGAATACAATTTAAATATGATGTGGAGCAAATAAATGAACAGAAGCTCATGAACATCAATCAGATTGCCTCAGTGATGCAGCCACATCAATGTTCATAGCTGCTCAATTCACAATAGCTAGATTATGGAATCAACCTAGATGCCCTTCAGTAGATGAATGGATAAAGAAACTGTGGTATATATACACAATGGAATATTACTCAGCCATAAAGAAGAATAAAATTATGACATTTGTAAGTAAATGGATGATGTTGGAAACTGTTATGCTAAGTGAGATCAGCCAATCCCAAAAATCCAAAAGCTGAATGGTCTCTCTGATAAATGAATGATGATGCATAATGTGTGGGGGAAAGATGGCAAGAATGGAGGAAAGATAGCTAGCATAGAGGGAAGGGAGGGGTGGGGGCGGGTGGGAGGTAAAATTAATAACAGAGTGTGTGACAGATACCATTGCCCTGTGTAAATGCATGAACGCACAGATGGTGTGACTCTACTTTGTGTACAACCAGTGAAACAATAGCTGTACCCCATTTGTGTTCAAAAAAAAAAAAAAACATCAAGGAATATCTACTCTATTCTAAATGTGATATGTATTTTCACATCATCTAATTCTACAAAATATGCTAGCAGGTATTTTTATACTCACTTTTTCTATAAATAAATATCTGATGAATTCAAGAAATGAATTTTGATTCAGTTTTTATAGGTGAGGGAAATGAAACAGAATGATCAATAGAATTACATTATCTTTGAACCAAGAGAAATCTTTCCGACTGTCACTCAGAGAAAATCTAACTGACCTGATAACTAAGTAACCAAATTTAAGGATGGATATAGGTTTCCAAGAGAGAGGAAGAAACCCTCTAATCATGCTCAAATAAAAACCAGTTGAATCACCTGAACACCAGTCCATTGATCCTAGTGTCTGTGCACATTAATTATCCCATTCGTTTTTTATACTAAACACAAAATTAAAACACCTTTCCCTGACTTGAAGCATCAGGTTTAATCTACCTTTATTACAGAACTATAAATATTGACTTTTCAACATAAATTTTTCCAACTTTCAGAAACTATATATGACTCTTTATATTTACCCAGTGAATGAAAATTGGCCAGAGTCAGGGTCTTTGTGACTTTGAGTCAGGAGATATGAACACTTACTTAAAATTTTCCACCCCAGTATCAGCAAACTTCCATCGCTTTCACAATAGATAGAAAAATTATTCATAAATAGAGACACTTTTATTGCAATGGGACTGTATCCAATTAATGCTACAAATTAGATTTGATATGATTTTAGTCCATTTTCTATTGCTGTAACAAAAAACCTGAGTCTGGGAACATTATAAACAAAAGAAATGGGACTAGGGTTTTAGTTTTGTGATGGAGTGAATGCATAACAGCACACACACAAACTCACCACACATATACACAAACACACACTCAAAGAGAAGAGTGGAGAAGGAAGAGGAGGTGATGTAGAGAAAGAGGAGGAGGAAAAGAAGATGGAGAAGCAGAAAGAGAAAGAGGAGGAGGAGGAGGAGGAGGAGGAGGAGGAGAAGCC
This sequence comes from Glaucomys volans, assembly GCA_020662805.1. Lineage (NCBI taxonomy): Eukaryota > Metazoa > Chordata > Mammalia > Rodentia > Sciuridae > Glaucomys > Glaucomys volans. The sequence goes on along the minus strand of JAJEJO010050379.1, from coordinate 276,029 downwards.
AAAGGGAAAAAAAAGAAGAAGAAGAAGACAGTGAAAGAAGGATGAAGAAGAGGAGAAAAGGGTGAGGAGAAGGAGGAGGGGGAGGAAGAGGAGCAGAAAGACCTTTGCTTAGCTCCCAGGTCTGGACTTCAAGAGTATGGTACCAGCACCTCTTAGGATCTACAGGTGGTCTCTGGCTATGTCACATGACAGATGGAGTCATGGTTGGAGTACATGCAATGGGGGCAGATCACACTGAACATAGAAAATCAAAGAAATTTAGAGGCTAGATTTGTTCTCATCAGAATTAATCTGGATCCGATGAGAACTTTGTTAATCTGTTCCCAGGATGATGCCCACCACTTTCTACTAGGTCTCACTTCTGGAAGGCTCCACTACCTCAACACTGTCAACCTTGCAACACATTAACTTTTGGGGGCACACTTAAACCATATGGAAATCACAGCAGAGTTGTTGAATACAATTCAAAAGCTATCATCTATGTATTAAAATAAATTCCCAGTCAAAGGATTTCACCGTGCTCATGTCTTTTCTAAGTAGCCAAAATAACCAGAAATAAGTTTAAGCATAAATTACTCTGGAATAACAAAAAAAAATATTGAAAGTATTTAAAAACTAATATACTTAGTAAATATTGTCAAATTTACCTCTGTGGAGATTGGACTACTTTAGATTCTAATTTGTATTTTATGATATTTCCTTGAAATTTGCAAGAATGTGTTTTGAAATGTATTATTATTGTTTGTTCTTATAATCTGATTGTTTAGCAAAGTATATCCATTTAATTTTTTTTGCATTGCTTACATGACAAGTTAGTTTTGACCTATTTTTACATTTTAAGCCATTTATATAAATTTGCTTGTGAACCATCTGATCATGAGTTGTCAATACCATATAATGCTATATACCAATTAACTTAGTAATCCTTGTCTAGAAATTCATTATTTACTTCTAAAAATCACAAAACATATATATGCAGTTTATATATTTTCATACATTAAAATATGCAAAAGATTTCTCATTGAGAATGTATATTTAACAGCAAAATATTGAACACATGTGAACAAGGCAAGGGATTCCCGACTGAGGAAAACTATGACTCCTAAGGGATGTCCTAGCTACTTGAACAAAACAAGGAAACAAAATGAAAAGGCAGTTGTACCAGTGGTGCACAACTGTAATTATAGAAACCCAAGAGGCTGAGGAAGAAGTAATGCAAGTTTGAGTTCAGTTTCAGTAACTTAACGAGGTCATAAGCAAATTAGTGTGATCCTGTCAAAGTAAAAAATTTAAAAAAGAGGTGGGTTGGGGATATGGCTTAGTGATTAAGCACTCCAGTGCAAAAAAAAAGGTACACAAATAGGAAAGTAAGAAATTAAACAAGATATGCCACAGAATATAAGGTTAACATAGAAAAACCAGTTGTTTTCCTACATATTAGTGATGTAAAATTGAAATTTAAGATTATAACAAAATGTATTTTCTATCAAACCAGAACAATGCTATAAACATGACAAATATGTATAGGATTTGTATGCAAATAGTTATGAAACAAGTCAAAGAAGATCTAAAAAAACAAAGATATATTCTATGTTTATAGGTGGGAAGACATACTTGCAAGGTTTTCATTTTTTCCAACTTGATCCATACATTCAATACAATCCCCATCAAAATCTCATAAAGGGATTTTGCAAATATCAACAAAGTATTTCTAATGCCAAAAGACCTGGCATAACCAATCCAATGATAAATAGAAACCAAGTTGAAAGACTGAAATTTCCTTTTCAAGATTTAATATAAAGCTGCAATAATCAAAACAATGTGATATTGGTGGAAAAGCAGGCACATAAGATCAACAAAATAGAATAGAGAACCCCAAACATGCTCACGCAAATAAATACTCAACTCACCATCGACAAAGAAGCATAGGCAAGTTGATTGAAAATTTTTTTCAACAAATTAAACTGGAAAAATTGGGCATAGTTATGCAAAGAAGTGAAACTAGATTTAGAAATTCAAACATTTACACACATACATGAATGAATGAACACTACACCTGTCAAATGCAAGACAATGAAATTTCAAAAACAAAACAGGAGAGACCTTAAGTTTGATGTTGAATTTTTACATGGACACCAGAAGTATGACACATGAAAGAAAAAGCAACATATTTATTAAAATTAAAACTGCTTCTTTGCAAAAAAATTTTTAAAAAAGGGAAAGATGAAAAACAAAGGCACAGGCTGAGAGAAAGAATTTTGAAATCTGGGAAGTTTAAGAATTGGGCAACAACATCTGGTTAAATCACTGCTGGAGATGGAGAGTCCAGAGGTGGCATGAGGCATCATATGATGAGAGGCACTCCTCTTCTTATAAAGCCCAAATTCCACTAGATTAGGGAGGGACTCATCCTCAGACCTTCATTTCACCTACATGATCTCCCTAAGGTCCCATCTCCATATACTGCAGTTGGAATGTTTCACCTTTTTAATGTCTCAAAATGAAATTAAATATCAACATGATTTTTGGTAGGGACAGAAATCTTAATTTTAGATTTTCAAATTCAATAATAAGAAAACAAAAATGATCAAATGATCTGAACAGATACTTCATTAAAGAATACATGCAGATTGAAAATGTCATATGAAAAGATTTTCAGCATCATTCATCATTAGGAAATTGCAAATAGACATTAACAAAGTTCTACTGCATTTGTAATAAGAGGGCTAAAATTCCCAAAACAGGACAATACCAAATTCTGGTGAGAATGTGGAACAATAGGAACATTCATTTATTACTGGCAGAAATGAAAAATAATACAGCCACTTTGAAAGACAGTTTGAAAGTTCTGCATAGTGCTAAAAATAGTATTACCTTAAGAACTGGAAATTATTACACTCCTGTGTTTAACATTTTCTACTTGTTGGTATTTACCTAAAGAATCTAAGAATTTATATCAATATACAAATCTGCTTGAAAGGATGTATAAAGACTCTTGTCTTCTTTCGACTTCTATTTTTTAAATTTTTAAAATTTTTTTTTATTTTTATTTTTTTGGCGGTGGTGGGGTGGTTATTAAGAATTTAATCCAGGGTACTTTACCACTGAGCTATATCCCTAGTCCTTTTTATTTTTTATTTTGAGACAGGGGCTCACTAAGTTACTGAGGGTCTCCTAAAGTTGCTTGGGCTGACTTCAAACTAGAATTTTCCTGCCTTGGCCTCCTGAGTTCCTAAAATTATAGGAATGGGCTATTAAAGATTTTCTTGTTTTTTTTTTTTTTTTTAGGATTATAAAAGTAACAAGAAAAAATGTCCTTGCATATTTAGTTAGTATAGTACATTAGTGTACCTTAACATAATTACATAATTATATAATTATGAAAATGAATGAAAGATACTCATACACTAATAGGGCATATTTTATGTTATCTTGAAAGTAAAACTAATTAAACTTATAGAAAGCATTCTAGAATTTTATTGTTTTATAAATGTTTTAGTATAAATAATTTGGGGCAATATGTTAAAATTACAACATATATAGGAAGAAAATTGAGTAGACACAGATGAGGAAATTCAGAGGACCAATAGAAATCATGCTTTTACAAACTATACCTTTAACATTTTCTTTCTTTGACTTCTTCACTGTTGTATCTATATTTGTAATACCATATCTTAATTGCATAAAACACTTTTTGGTAATGAGACTAAGACAGAAAACATTAAGAAAATAGTAGACATCTTTATATATTTGTTCAGAAAAGAAAGATTGGTGCTTATAGTTCGTTTTTATTTCACTTACCCTCTCTCTCTCTCTCTCTCTCTCTCTCTCTCTCTCTCTCTCTCTCTTTCTCTATGCTGGGGATCAATCACAGGTCTCAACTAATGGCTAGCCTCAGCCCTTATCATTTTTCCTGATTCATTCCTGTCTTGTCTGTTCAGAGTACTTTAACCCATATACCATAGACTGTAACTTAGTCATTGAACACTTATTCCTTGCAGTTATGAAAGCTTGGAAGTACAACATTAATATCTAGTAAGGGCCAAAATCTTGAACAGTAGACATCCTTTTTCCCTCAGCACTCACCAGACTGAAGGGGCAAGAGAGCTCTCTGGAGTCTCTTTTATAAAAAGCTCTAATCTCAGTCATGAGGGCTCTAATTATTTAATAACCTAATTATTTAATAACCTCCTGAAACCCCACATCTTAATAGCAACATTGAAAATTAGGATTTCAACATAAGCTTGGAAAGACATAAATATCCAGCTTATTATATTCTCAACATTTTTTAATTAGACATGCATCCAATACCTATTGACTGGCTGAAACTCTTCTAGAGTGGACTTACATAGGTAATACTGTTAAAAACTGTATCTCAAGGTATTTTTACCTTCAAGTGAGTAAAACTTGGAAGACAGACAATAAATAAACAAAAAAATTCAAGGTAGTGGTAAGGGTTAAGATGAATTAAACAATGAAGAACATGATCAGAAAAAGCCTCTTGGAAGTTTATATGTAGCATAAAATGAGAATGGCATAAAGGAGGATATTTAATAAAACTTGGAGAAAGATATTTTGAGGTAGAATATATAGAAATGAATAAGGCAAGAATAGTCTGGACACGTGACTTGATACAAATGAGACTAGTATGGCTAAGTGTAGGAATGAAAGGGTAGATGGCCATGACAAAATCAGTAAAGGAGGGCAGGATAAAGAATATGGCTTGATTTGGGACTATATGGTGGTCTGTATGGATTTTTATCCATTTTTTTACAAGGTATAGTAAATAATATGCTTCCTGTTGTTATGCACCAGGTATTCTCAGTTGCATAAAGGGAGACCTATTAAGGTGATTGACTATGGTGTGGGATGGCACGTGAGGGATAGTCCTGCACTAAGAACATTAAAAGCTTGCAGTGATGTGTGGTTATAAAAAATACTTTCAAACCTAAATTGCTTTAGTTGGCTTTTCAGTTACAGTTATAATGTGTTGTGAAATGCCAACCATATTGATGCATAATACATAATTTTAAGGTTTATAAAAAGGCAGTTGGGTTTTAAAATGATGAGAAATAAAACATCATGGTCTGTCATAGATCATAGAAAAGACACTTCTCTGTGTAAAAGATGCCAAAATGTGTTTGTTAGTATTGAAGTTAGCCTGAAAGATGGAGCAGAACTATGTCCCATGGAAAACTACTAAGCTGTATATAGACAGAGAAAGGAGGAAAAAAAACTTTTGTCATATAAAGCATGGTTGGGGATAAATCTATGTTAAACATTATAAAAAGCTTCCCTGAATATGTCCACAAAAAATGAAGCATTTGCTCCATTTAAAATATTTGGATGCTGATGCATGGGAGGCAGATTTTGAGAAAAACCTAAGGATAAGAGGAGAATGTTACACAAGTAGATGGTGGTGCACAAGTTTATAATCTGTTAATACTGAGCAAGTGATTATTTTCAGGTGAACTGAAACTTCAACTAAGCACCACTAAGTTATACTAAACAGACTGAAATATTTATCTAATTAACAAAATTTCAGACCCTTCTTTTACTTCCCTTAACTGTATTGAATAACAGGAATTGTAATAGTTCTTCTGCAGTCATATGAACAGAGGAGACAAAAAGTCTTCTGTAAATCAGATATAGTGTCCCAGAATATAGTATCCTGCACCTTCATTTCATAAAGCTTTGGTTTCTGTTTTGACCAGCAACATAACATAGTTATTTCTTTGTAAAAACATATTGGTCCTATAAAGGTGACTTTAAGATATTACATGCAGCTCTGACAAAGAGCTATGTGACTTTGATTAGCTAATTTAACTTCTAAATTTTTTGTCTCTTTGAAATATTAGTTGAATATTACCTACCTCATCAGGTGAGAAGTAAATGAGAAAAATGTTACTTGCCTACCAGTTACTCTCCTCATATTCTTTCTTTGATTCAAAAGAGCCAGACATGTACACTACTGCAGGAGAGCTGCCCTTCATTTTGCAAGGCAACAGCTATGTTCTGGTCAGTCTCAGGTCCCAGACACACTGGGGAGAATGTAGCCATTTCCAGGGAAAGCAAATCAAAACACTGGGCTACTGGAGAACTAAAACCTGAGCCAAGATCTATACTTCCCAAGGTCTAAGGGAGTTACTGGTCTCCAGCAATGGGGAGAACTTTAGCATTCCTCTCTGTCTTTGAATTACCATCATGGACAACAAATGTGGGGGACAATTTGTAAATGAAGAGTTTAAATAGAACAATTAATCCTATAGCTGTCTTTTAGGAGCTACCCACAATAGGCTATGCAAATTTTCACTAAGAAAAAGGCAGCAGGTATCTCTGAGTTCATTTGACCTACAAGGTAATTTGAATTCAGGAGAAGAAAACTACTAAGCCTACTTTTAATACTAAACCAAATTTTCCCATCTAGTTGTGCTCTGATCTCTTACTAAGTCCATTTTCAATTGCCTTACAAATTAGAGAGTACACATTGTTACTGTGTATATGAACAAATGCAAATATTTAGAAACAAATAGCACCCGTAAACTATGAAGGGACATCTCATGTACTCATTCAAAGACCAGGGTTTTCAATCAAGCATGCTTAAGGTCTAGGTAATTGCATAGTTATCTAGATCAGGTTGAGAATAAAAATAGTGTGGTGGTACCAATAAAGTATTGTCGAGTGCCTGACCTCCAGAGACTATTCACATTCACTATTTTTGGCAGTACATCAGTCAAAGTATTTGAAAAGTTGGGATAGCCCAGGGCTGCCAGGGCTGCCAGTGGAAACCATTCTACTAAGAAACATTTCTTCAGGAGTAGGGATTGACTGTGTTAATTACTTTTACTATTTCTAATTCATATTGCTAGAAAATGTCTACAATAATACTCAATGAATATTTCTTGATCAACTGAATGAAAATAGGGAATGAATATCTCAATTCTATGATTTATTATTTTTTTATTTTTTTATTTTTTTTGGAGTACAGCTATTGTTTCACTGTTTGTACACAAGGTAGAGTCACACCATCTGTGCATTCATGCATGTACACAGGGCAATGGTATCTGCCACACATTCTGTTATTAATTTTACCCCCCCCCCCCCCCCCCCCCCCCCCC
>JAJEJO010050379.1:258386-268811 GCA_020662805.1 Glaucomys volans | reverse complement strand
ACACAACAACAAAAAAAAAAAAAAAAAAAAAAAAAAAAAAAAAAAAACTGGAGTTCCAGGAGAGATTTATTATTTTTAACTAAAATTTCCCTGATCAAATGTTCATCTGCATTTAACATTATTGTGACTTCAATGTTTCAGTGTGCCAGACTAAGTGTAAAGTAGATGCACACACAAAAATTGCTGAATACAAATCAAGAAATATGAAGGACTAGAGGACTAGTATTATTGTATATCTCAAGAATATAAAATATTGAACTTGTTTTATAAAATAGATTTAGTTTTAGGTAATAAGGAAATTGAAATGTCTTTTCTAAGAATGTAAGCCATAAATATGTGAAAACATAAATATCTTTTGCTAACATTTTATATTGAAAGAGCAAAAACTCAATCATAGTAGGTCAAATATTTTCTTTCACATTTTGTCAACAATTGCTGATGGCTATGCCATTTCGAAGAATATCTGATTTTATCCTGGTAAATCTGAGCTATCGGGAAGTTCATCATTTTCAATTTCAGAGTGTTTGCTAGTCCTAAGTAATAATACTTTCTATGATAAATTACTTAGATGCTATGGATTTCTGAGTTCTACCCAGGAATATATCACCTTAAATTCAAATGCTAACAGAATTGTCATGTCTATATTTTTTTTACATTATGAAAACTTGTTGATAAAAATGGATAGAAATAAATGATATGTAAGTATATCTTAAGGGTAAACACTTTAGATGCAGTTTGAAATATAACTAAATCTAGTCATTATAAGCAAAATAGCATTCATCTTATTTAAGAGGGTTTAAACAAACATTGATGCAGTTCAAGGATTTAAAGATAATCTTTCAAGTTCTATCCAAATTGTCTTATTCTCTGATGTGAATTTCATCAAATACACTTTTGTATGTTCTTGTACTGCTAGGAAGGAAAGCTGACACTACTGTGTTCAGGAATGTTGATACTATGAGATTATTCATTTAAATAAATTAAGAAAGTATAACATAAAAATGACACATTTCCTCTTTTTCATGCCCCCAAATACATAGATAAGGAAACATATTAAAGCTCACATATGTAGTAGAATACATAAAATTTCATTTGGTGCCATTCCTTCGTTTTTATTGACAATTTGAAGCAATAAGAATTTTCAAAGGTATTCCACACTATTTATCATCACTTATCAGTATTGGAATTACATATTCTTTCATTCTGCCTACTACCAAGGATCAACTCCTGACAATCCTATATGGCATTCAAAGCTACCCTACCTCACCTGAGGGCTTTGTCTTCATTTTTTTCTCCTTTTCCTTTCTACTTTTCCTTTTAACTGGATCATTCTTGTTACTAATCAAACACTCCTTAATTTCTTCCACTAAAAAGAGAAAACAAATCCTCTTGGTCACATGTAAGTTCATGTAAGTTAACACTTGATTGTAAGTTATCACTTGATTGTAAATTACCACTTGATTCTTCAAAAATAAAAATTACTAAAAAACCTTCAAAAATGATTTCTACATTTGCTATCTTAATTCCTCTTTTCCCATGTTCTTAGATACATTCTCCTCTGTGTTCTACTTCCAGCACACCAATCAATTTTTTTTTATCACAAAAGTCAATATTCCCCATATTGCTGATTCTAATAGTTTCTAGACCTCTTTACTTGAGGTTTTGGCCAACTTTTGCTAAAGTTGGTCACTCCTTCTTCCTTCATGTTCACTTGTTTCTAGGACATCACATTTCTTACACTATTGTAGGACAGTACTCTAAATTGCCATGGGCAGACCCAGTTCTTCTTTCCTCTCTTGCAATTTTCAAGAATCACTAGGATATGCTGGGAATGTAACAACATTCTGTGATATGAGGGAGCTGGACAGAATAGCTTGTGTTCTGTCACAAGACAGTTTTATTCCTAGACAGTTTTGTCTAGGAATAAAGCTGCTCTTCAGTGTTCTAACCCACTAATTACTTTTGCTACAGACATCAAATTCATTGTGAGCTGCTTTATGAGATCCTTCCTCTATGGTGCCAGTGGGCCACATGCATTCAGAGTCCATCCCCCTTGGGAATCTTTCCTGAACCTTGGAGGACCAGTTCACAATGAACCCTCTGTTTCTGTTGTACTTTGCTGCCATCTGAAGTGATAAGCCCGCTTGATGTAACTCATGGGATGTTGTGTCTTGCTAGACTCAGACAAGTTGATGGTCAGTGCTCAGTAAACCAGCTTCACATTATTTACCACTCTTTCCTAAATTCCTTTAAGTGTATTTCTCTGTAATCACTTTAGTCAGAGCCATGACAATCACTGATGTGCTAAAGTAGCACAGTAGTTCCCTACACTTCAACGTTTGGTTCTATTACTGCCTACCCCACCACCAACCTTGGCTTCTTCAGCCAACACAGTGGCTAGGATGATTCTTTACCAATCTTTCAAGGTCTCTTCTAGGCAAGACTCCACTATGGTGCCCAGGCACTGGGCAATAATAGCTTAATCCCACAAAAATGGCCTATGAGATCCTACAGGGCATGTGGAGTAAAGACTCTTCCCTTGAGCCCATTTTCACTATTCTTCCCCTCAATCCTTTTGCTGCCTTGGCTTTATTGCTGGTCCTTGAATACAGAAGACACTTCCCTGTAAGTCTTTGTACTCCTATACATGCCACAAAATTTGACTAGATATTTTTTGGTAACTAATTCCAACTCCATCATCTTACCTGAAAGTTATCAAAATATTTCTTAGGAGAGAGGCTCTTTTTTTTGTTTTTGTTTTTTTTTTGCTTTCTTTTTTTGTTTTGTTTTGTTTTGTTCAACCCTCATCTCAACACTGGCATGCTGAATGTCCCTTACCATTCACTATCTACCTTTTTCCCATCCTTTTGAAATTCACCTTGCAATAAGGTGATACATCACAAGATCTTAAAAGTACTATTTGTACTATTAGTGCTATTAATTTTATACTGTTCATTACTAAAAACTAAAAAGCACAGAAATTTTTTTTTTTTTTACTTAGTTCACTGAAATATTCCAAATGCCTGTAAGTGCCTGGACGTCCTTGTTGCTTCAACAATATTTATTGAATAAATGAACAAAAGTTCTGATAGCATGACTTTATTTATGCTATGTCCTTGTTAACCTAATTGCAACATTTAGCATTTCTTGAATTTCTGTGTGTGTGTGTGAGTGTGTGTGTGTGTGTGCATGCACATGTGTGTCCTTATCATTTATTCCAAGGTTGTGATTAGTGTACTGTAATGGTGATAGGTTCAAATAAGTGTGAAAAAATACTCAACAGGAGACTCCAAAGTTGTCTATTTTCATCAACTCATGCTTCATTATATTAGGAAAAGCTTTTTCTAGCCTCGTTCTCAACCTGTGCCCTAATTTTCTACAGAGTTTTCATATCTTACCATATAGTCTCACAGTACAATGGTTAAGTGTACATTCTAGAATTAGAGGACCAGCTTAAACCCCAGATCTATCTACCCTATTCTAGCAAGCTACTCCATATATTTATGACTCAATTTCTACATCCAGAAATTACAAGAAATAATTATGCCTCTTTTAGATTTTTGTGAAAATTAAATGAAGACATCTAAAACACTTAAAAGAGTGCCTGACACATAGTACTAATATTTTGTTTCTCACATTAAATTAACCTTGCCCTAGCCCATTAGAGTATCTAGTTCTTGCTGTTTTCTAGATCTTTTTTTCCTGAAACTTTGTTGTGCCCCCTCAGAACACTGGCTTAAAGTAATTACACATTGAGTCCTGCTATCTTAATGATAAAATTTGCTTTTTAATGATTTAAATAAATGTCACTTGTGCTTTTGTGATGCTGTGAGTCTCTTTCATGCTTATTTTCTCTCAAACATTAAGTATTCTGTATTCACCAAGGGTGGCTTTCTTTGGTGTCTAAATAATTTTCATCTAGGTATTTTTTTACATATACCTTGGCTATAACCAGAGAATTTTAAGTCTGTCTTAGTAGAGCCTTCTTCTTTTGAAATTTAACAAATACACATTTCTTAGTGCCAAGAAATGTAGATATCTTAACATTTTTATGATATACCACTAGGTTTTCTAAATTCTTATGGCTAGAGGCATAAAGGGCATATAGTTTCAGCTTCCATGAAACTTTAGTAATGCATAGTATGGATATATGTTATTTTACTTGGACTATTGAGTGTTCTATTTTCCTAATTTAATAAATACTCTAGTGCCAACATTTCATATGCAGTTATTTTGTTGAATCTGTAGGATGATTTTCGAAGGTAGATATGGGTTAACCAATATACCTATGTCAAGTATTTGAATTTATAGCAAATAAGTCCTTCAGAAGTTTCAAATATATCCATATGTGCATGAAAATATTTATTTTTCTACAGGTTCATTTAGACTTCTATTGAAAATATTGCAAAGAATTCTTATCTAAACAAGAACATTACATAATTTTTTCACTTATTTTCTCTCATTTTTTAAGTGAATACATTTTTTACAATTGTTTACTATTGTTATTCTTTCATAAAATGCTTGAGTCTTTTACCCACTACATATTTTTTGGAGTGTTCAATTTTATCTTTTTGATCTATAAGTTTTCAATACATTTATTTTTATATTAACACTTGTTAATATCAACTTGAAAATATCCCCCTTTTAGGCATAAATGTGTTTACTGCTGCCTTACTATATATATTAATTTCACAATTTACATTTATATTAATTTTAAAATGAATATGTATATTAATTTCAATGTAGCTAAACTTATTAGTCTGTCTTTCTTGGTTTTTAGTTACTGTCTTGCTTAGTCTATTAAACTTTAGTGGCATCATTTTCCTCCTGTAACTTGTGATTCTCAAATGTTTTCAGTTCATTGAACATTTAAGTGTTTGAAAATTCCCCATCTTCTTAACAGAAATCTAATTAACAATAAAAAGGAAATGTTAATCACCAGAATTAAATAGGATGTATTATTGTTTTATATAGTTTAAATGAACCATTAATGGAGTTCTATCTTGTGTTTATAAAAATATGATGAATTCATCCCATAATTTACAAAACAGTATTCATCTTATTTTTTTATATTTATAATAATTTGGTATGTTTCTATTTGAATTAATCTTTTAAATATATAAAGATTTTTCTTTAGGGAAATATGGAATAAGTTGATGATCATGGAACAATAAGACTTCATATATATCATATCATATTGTCTAGTCACAAATCAGAGTAGCATAATATTGTTCTCATGTTTAAAAAGCTTATACACATATTGTTATGTTTCTATATTGCCTAAGCATAATTCTTATTATGTAAATTTTCTTTTGCCTCCTTAGACAATTATTTATGATGTGTATAGATACAACTTACCTGTGAGTATTTTGGTATGGTATATGTAGTTACGTGACATTTACTCATAAAGAAAAGATAAAGAGGAGAAATTATTCAAGACTATTTACATTTATTTTAAATAATTATTTGACATTTTCTCAATATCTTCTTATCTCCCATGTATAGGGTATGTTTAATAATGTTTGTTAATTAAGTTAAAGTGATTCATAATGGAAATAATAACATTAATTTAATAAATATATTCCAAAAACAAACTTATTCTTATACAGTATAATGTGGAGCTATTGTGAATATTGTACCACATTGAATAATTTAATCTATTAATGCTGGTTTCAATGTCCAAATTTCAATATCTCACACATTGTGTTTTCAAAAATGCCCTTCTGGGGTTGGGGATATAGCTCAGTTGGTAGAGTGCTTGCCTTGCAAGCATAAGGCCCTGGGTTCAATCTTCAGAACTAAAAAAAAAAAAAAAAAAATGCCCTTCTACTTACATGGACACATTACCATATTATGCATGCCTTTGTGAACCTTAGTATAATTATTTATAGAAAACCTCTTCTGGTTGTTGCTTTTTTTCTCTATTCACTATCTTCTACTACCCATCATTATTTTCTTTTACTGGTTACAAAATCACTTTCAAACTTCACCCTCTTTACTAACTCCAACATTTCCTGGCTAAGGGCCACTATTATCATCCATTTTTCCTTTTACTTCTTCTTTTTTGGGGAATTGTAATGTAAAGATGGGACTTCTGTTTTCATTTTCCATGTTGAAAAGCTTGAAAGTCATCACTCCTCTTAGAACAACAAGATAAAAGATGAACAAGCTGAAAATCAATGGTTTTCTTGCCCTCATCAGTTAATTGAGGTTCTGTGGGAAAATAACACCTCAAAACATGGAGAGACATGTGACTACGGAGAATCATAATTACCATAAGGTGGAAATTTCAGTCAAAATAAACTAAGGGGACATTTAAATGGTCATTCTGATGAATTGCTGGTGGCCTACTTTGAAGTATTTTGAGAATGAGATATTCCTGGGGAAATGCAGTCTTGAGAGTGAGGGATAAACTAAAACGCTTTTGTGGGGAGTCACATGTGCCCAAACTGTCAACATCCTCATATCAAAGAATTTAGAACAGTCAACTCCTTCTTTGATGAAAGTAGCCATTGTGAAATAAACCTACTACACAATTCTAATAAAACTTTCTGGAAAAGGCAAATGTATAGACAGTCAAAGGTCAGTGGATGCCATGGTACAGGAGTCAGTGTGAAGGACTGAGCAGGTGAAGCACATGAGATTGTTAGGATAATGAGACTATTCTGCATTATATTTTAAGGGTGAATTACGATATTATGCATTTACAAGAACTCATGGAAATTAAATTAAAAAGCCAAAATTGACCAAATTATTATATTGTGTACATGTGCAAATATGTAACAACAAATCTATTATGTAAAATTATAATACATCAATAAAAAATTAAATACAAAGATGACTGAATCTTAATTCCTGCATATGAAAAAAGAAAAAGATTTGTAAGATGGGGGATTTCAGGGAGGAGTGGAGACTGTGTCAAGATATGTAACTATGTCATAAATGTATGAAACAATTTCAGTAAAAAAAGATGACAGATAAATGTGCTGACTGGGGTAACTGTAAATGAGGCTGCACATGAATACAATATCCTATTGATAATATTTTCTCCCCCATGGCATAGTGGTAAAGAATTTTGAACTGCAGTCCATGTACACTGGACTTGGACAATTAAGTAAACAGATGTAGGGAGGTGGAATTTTGGTTTCTAACAGTTAGAGAGCTAGGTGGAAATTCTCTAAAGAATGGGAGGAGACCAGAAGGACCTGTGTGGTCCCTTAGATTATAATTGAAGACATAAGTATAAACTCACATTTAACTTAAAATACACATAAAATTTTGCAGGTAGAATTAGTTGTTCATATGCAAATTTCCACATTTCTAGGAAATTAGGTAGGTACTATGACTCAAAATCTGTTCATATATAAACACATTTTTTTCAGTTATATAATAAAAAATAATAATTAATAAAAATAAATACTGATAAACATGTGCAAATATGTAGCAACAAATCTATTATGTAAAATTATAATACATCAATAAAAAGTTAAATACAAAGATGACTGAATCTTAATTCCTGCATATGAAAAAAGAAAAAGATTTGTAAGATGGGGGATTTCAGGGAGGAGTGGAGACTGTGTCAAGATACTGATAATAAAATAAATTTACTTTATTTATTTTATTTTTTACTGATAATAAAATACTGATAAACCTTTGGAAGGTCACCCATCATTTCAGTCCTGAGGGTCATGAAGAATTAATTACAGCCTACAGAAAGGCCCAGGGCAGACCACTTTGTTTACTAGCCAGTTCTCAGCCTAGTGTGGTGACTACACCCACCTCACCTCGGGGTTGCAGTTGCCTGCCACCAATTGATTTTTGCTTTTGGGGGCCCTCTCATTCCCTTGAATTCAGTGCTTCAAATCCTTTTGACTTACATAACTTTCTACCAACATCTTAGTTCTATCAAAATTGCCACAAAAGCATTTTCAAATGTGATGATACCCCAAAGACCTCCCAAAGTCTATTCCTCCTGGCCCTTGGTGAAGGAAGTATCCTCTGGACCTCCAAGGCATAATTTTTGGGAGTGTGTGGGCCACATCAAATTCCCTCTAGCATTTTTTCTCTTCCAACATTATTTGAGTTTGTCCAACACAGTGCCTTGGAATTGCTGGCATTTTTGTTCAAGTTGCCACAGACTATCAGCGCAACCAGACCAATAATGTGGACCACTCACAGCTGTTTAAGCTACCGCAGAGAGCCCAGTACTCCAGCAGACAGACCAATACTGATTAATTCAGCCAAGTCTCTCATTGTATTCTCAGAAATAAATCCACTTTCCCATATATTTTCCCAGAGTTCTGCAAATATAAATAACTTATGTAAATTGGTATTATAAAGTATTGCAAATATTTTTGTATAATAACATTTTCTAATGTTGTCTTTAAAGGACAATCCCCAGAAATGTTTAAGCTGTTACCCTAATTCAATGTTTCCCCACCTTGATTCAGATTCAGGAGAGTCTGAATCTCCTGATTGGCTTGGGAGAGTTGAAGATTCCTGATGCCCAGCCAATCTCCAAACTAATTAATTTGGTATCTCTGGGGAGAAACCTTTATAGCTCTCCAGGTGATTCGAATACACACAAAAGCTGGAAAAATGCTGTTTTATAAATTAAATATCATGACAGATGGGTATATATTGGAATAAAAGGTGGCCTCCCAGAATATATGTCCAAGTTCTAATATCCAGAGTCAGTAACTAATAATTTATGTGGTTAAAAATGTGAATATTGCTGTATAAGACAGAAGATGTGATTAAGTCGAAGGTCCCTAAGTGCAATCACTTGTGTCCTTATTGGGGAGAAACACAGTTTATAGACAGACATATAGAGGAAGGGGACTTACAATGAGGAGAAGGGATGTGACCAATGGAGGTAGAGACTGGAGTGATATGGATACAAACCAAGGATGCCAAGGATTCCTGGTGGACTGTAAGCATAGCAAAATAGTGACAAGCACACATTTAAGTTACATTTAACTATGTTGAGTAGACACTTCCCAGACAAGCAATAATCTTTAGTGATCTCATAAGCTCAACAATCAACTGTTCTCTCAGAGAAAATTAGTGAATCCCAGTGACTTAAGTCACCTGACAGAGTAAAGCAACTCCTAGGAATTAGTCTCCACATTCTACAAATGTCTATCATTTTCAAGACAAAAAAAAAGCCTTCCCCCACAAAAAAATACAGAATTACAATTTTTTAAAATCATTTAGCAATGGCAACCTGCCCTGCCTTCCAAACAAACAACAAAAAGCCACTTTTAAAAAATATTACATTATCATGAACAGTTGATTGAGAAATTTCTATTGTAAATAGCTTATTGTTATATAGTGATGCTTAAAATGTTTTGTAGTCTTGGCATAAAGACACAACCTAATAACTGACACCTCCCCTCTGACCAGCCCTCCCTGCTCAGCCCCCACACACACCTGCAGTGCAGTGTGGAGGTCAGGCTGCTGGTGCGCTGCTGCTCAGATAAGGCAGCTCTGAGGTCCCTGGATGGAGCCTGAACCTAGGGACCCTGAACCTGTTTCCCTCCTCACCCAGTCCCAGCCTCTTGACTTTTGCAGACACTTTTAATGATGTTCCTTACTGCTGCCACAATCAGCATGACTGTATAGAGTTCCACTAGACCATTTACAGACCCATAGTTATATTAAAGCAGAATGCACAAGTGGACATGTCATAATTTTGTTATACTAAGCACAAAATTTACAAGTTTGGACCCCGCAACCCTCCAAAAAAAAAGAAGCCCAACAAGAGTTTGCATACAATGATGCTGCTACTATTCAGAGGACCTCTTGAAGTAGCTTCTTGACCAAAAGAAGGGAGGGAATCAGCCTCCCTGGGCTTTTATAGTCTGAAGTTTTAGTCCTTACTACATTCAATTTCCAATGACCCTTTCACTTAAGTATTATCCTCATTTATAGATTGTTAAATGAAATTCAGCAAAGCTATCTAACTTTCTCAAAATCATGGAAATACCATTGACAAAGCTGAGGGTTGAAACCGGTAGACCGGCTCCCTGTCTATGCTGTTAATGGCAATACTTCACCTAACAAGGAGGACTCTGGAGTTTCAATGCCTGGGGTACCCCACCATGCAGCCTGTGTACTTTCCCTGGGTCCCATTCTTAGAAGGGCTTTAGAGTTGGTTTAGTGCTTGGTTTTGTCTAAGGCATCTTGAAATTATTAATCTTTGAACAAAGAGTTTCACATTTTTTATTTTGCATTGGATTGAACACAATCTATAGCCAAGTGTACTCTGAATCTTAAGAATTTTCTTCCTTCCTTCCTTTTTTTCTTTCTTTTCTTTTCTTTTCTTTTCTTCTTTCTCTTCCTTCCTTCCTTCTTTCTTTCTTTCTTTCTTTCTTTCTTTCTTTCTTTCTTTCTTTCTTTCTTTCTTTCTTTCTTTCTTTCTTT
>JAJEJO010050379.1:232956-258376 GCA_020662805.1 Glaucomys volans | reverse complement strand
TTTCTTTCTTTCTTTCTTTCTTTCTTTCTTTCTTTCTTTCTTTCTTTTCTTTTTCTTTCTTTCTTGTACTGGATGCTTTATCGCTGAGCCATGTTCCCAGCACTTTTTATTTTGAGACAGGGTCTCGCTAAGTTATTTTGAGTTAGTGCCTCACTAAATTTCTGAGACTGGCCTTGAACTTGAGATCCTCCTGTCTCAGTCTCCTGAGTCTCTAGGATTACAGGCATGTGCCACCATGCCTGTCTTCAGAATTGTCTTAATTCCTTTATCAAGTGTCCATTCCTTACTAAATTATGTTCACAATGGCATCTAGTAATATATGGTAATGAATGTTATCTCAGGTATTTTAACATCACTGATTATCCCGTAAGCCTTTCATAAAAGACATCTGAAATTCAATGTCAAGCGCCAGTCCTGATTTAGTTTCTGTTACCTATCCTCGGCAAAAACAACCATTGCCTTTCATTATGTTATCATTAAATATATTTGTTTACATTATTTTAACAACACATGTCATATTTGTCACTCCAAATGTCTTCCAAAAGATTAAGTTCCCATGTTTAAAAAATTGATGAATTATCAACATGTTTGATTCAAAGAAAACAGTTTGTTTATTCTCACTGTACTAAGAGAAAACGCTAGCATGACAGTCTTTGAACTGTCTCAGTACAGGAGTCAGAAGTGCTAGACATGCACGGTTCTGGGGAAAATGAGGCAAAAAATGTAACGTGGGTCTTTTAAATCACAAAACTGATGGGAATCGGGAAAAGTGTGTTGGAGTTTTTTCTCATTCTTCTGTTTCAAGAATTCTTGAAACAAAGTGGGAAGTCATTGCTGGCTCTAGAATCTTAGTTTTCATGAAATAATAAAAGAGGATACAAGTTGTCTAATTTTTAAAGTTTGTTTTTAAAATATAGTTTACTGTGTTTACAGTAAGTGTATATTTTATACTACTAGGGGCATTACTACAGTTCCAAATTTTGTGAAGAAAAATAAAGTTTAAAAAATCAATTAGTTAAAGTGATAGATTCATGTGACAGGTGGTATTATTTTTGAATTGTTTATTATTAATTAATCTGATAGTTTACACCTTTGAACGGAAGTGTTTAACTTCCACGTGAGTCAATTGAGCAAATGAGATGGAGTTCAGTGAAGTTGGAAAGGACTAGCATCAAAAGTTGAAAAGGAATATGAGAAGCTTGGAAAAACACTCCACAAGTTGTAATTAAGACTTTAAAAAGATATTCTGACACACTGTCAGCAGTCTTGGGAAAATCAATATATCAATAACTCTAAACTGAGAGGTGATAAAAAGACTCAGTTATTGAATTTAACATATTTTGGTAATATTTTAACTGCTTTATCCCATTACTGTTTCCTTTATAGATTATAGAAATGATCAATGGATGATAAAATTTTTTCTTAATAAATCTAGAGCTTCAAAGTATAAAGCAATATAAAGCCATTTTTGGAAAGTCAGAAATCTCATTGACAGATCAATAAAAATAGAGAAACCCTGCTGGTTGTGTTTGATATGGAAAATAAGAATGTATTGTGTGATATAAAGGCAAGTGATTTAACAAAGGACTGTATAGGGCACAGCAGAGCTAGATACTTCATTCTTTGTATATTTTCAGGAAAATAAAACACTGGAAACACCAGTATTAAAAGTACAAAGTGCATAATCCATCTGGAAATAGCTTGTATTCTGACTGTGATACTGAATCCTCAGAGAAAAGTCTCATTTGTTGTGGAATTTAGTGATTAGTGATTACTTTCAATTATGTGAGTGTAAAAACGTAACCAATCTATGAAGACAGTCACCTTCATGAAACAGAATTCTCTTCCATTAGTGAAAGAAGTCTGTTAAGGAAACAGACCCATATAACTGCCATCTGTCCGTATTAATAAAAGCTTATTCATTAATACAAAACAAAGAAAACATATCTGCCATCTGTCCGTATTAATAAAAGCTTATTCATTAATACAAAACAAAGAAAAAGGAGAATTTGAAATCCATTTACCCAAATGAAAAGGAGAATCATGAAGATGAAAAAAACTTTGAATATTCCAATATTTTAAGCCTACAGTCCTTACTGCCTTAGTAAAACTGTGGGTGCATATGTGTATGTAGGTGTGGAAATGTATAATTATTATGTTCACTTATTTAATAAAGAAGCAAGTGCTGCTTTTCAACTCTCTCAGTATATCTTCTTGAAAACATGAGACCTTTGGATTTTCAATAAAAAGTGCAGACCTTGTAATTTGTGAACTGTAAACACATACATCCAAGACTAATTAGAAGGCCCTCAGGAGGGTTATTAGAAGCAATCACAAGGTGTGCCCTCTTGTGTCTCAAGAAAATGAAGGAAGTTTTAATATTCTCTCTTTAACTTTCTGCATAAATTGTGTGAAATTCTTTCCTACCTCTGTAATTACTCTTGAGCTAACTTATGTGCACATAATTTTTTCATACTTAACAGATTTTAAAATTGTTCTTTCTCTCTTCTACATTGGTAGGCAAAAGAATTTTGTTGACAGGATTATTTATATTCACTAACTCTGTATGTGAGATAGCTCTAGACACCTAGGCTACTATTTCTGGAAGCAGAACCTTCAATTTGAATCTGTTTTCAATAATATGTGTGTTTAAATGGGATGCGCATATGTAGAGCAGCACATTAAAACAAAACAAAAAGGCTGAATTCAAGTGCTTCAGGACATTGTAAGAGACATTTTAGGTAGGCATAAATTCTCAAAAGCACCTAAAACATGCTTCTAACTGAAAGGATGGCATTTTTCCTCAACTAATTATATGTCCAGGTTTGTCTATTTCCTTTTCCAACCATTATGTGCACCAGTATTAACTGTGAGAAGTTAAAGTGGAAATGAGTTTGTTAATCTGATGACAGCCTATTTTGGGGGGCTCCATTTATTTCCCCAAATTTAAAATGTTTTTAACCATCGAAGTGGCAGGTCAAATTTATTTCTGTTGTATAGATATAAATCTAATTCTGCTAATCTGTCCAAATTTTTGGTAACATTTAATAGATTAAAAATCATGATCTATGTTTTTCTAAACAAAGCATGTAATTGCATCACTAATTCTACTTGTAGCCTTCTGTCTAGAACATAAAGTCCCACTTCAATTATTACATAGAGGCCAATTTCACTGTGATTCTGAACATTCATGGGTCCATAGGGAAGGTTTAAGATGTGTGTATTGGTAATATGAATTTTATTTGGCTTCCTTCCTCAAGAAACAAAGATAGTAATTATTTTCTATTGAGTGTATGTGCCTGTTGGATGGTCCTGCATCTCCTTCACTGTGAATGTGTCCCCTGACTAGGGGCAGTATTGTGTGAAATTTCATGCACATTTTTACTGCCTCATCCAGCACCATGGGCATAAAACCAGCACACAAAAGATCAATTGAACAAAACATATAGCCAGAACAGGGGTCAATTCCTTTGAGATGACTTGTTATCCCTTTCAGGATGGGGGAACCCAACAGAGCAACTCAGTACCAAATATAGAGTTTGACTCCCTGATGAAAAGTACCAAACTGGTGCCTCAAAAGTGGTCTTTTTCTCTGACAGATTGAATATTCTGAGAAGGCAGAAGCTAGATTGTGAGAATCTGTGTTGGTGGGCCCATATATAGTCTCCATCTCTACCACCACAGTTATTGCGTTTCTTTTCCCATCATGCCAACTTAGGCATAGCAGTGACGACAACAGTTTTAATGTCAATGAGCTGAGTAATTTGTCTACTTAATTGTTCAATACCTCTTTCATGTGAATGCTGTAAGGTCAACATTAACATCTAAAATGAAAATCTTCATACTTTGATGCCCATGGGCAGATGTGCTTCCAGATACTTTTCTCCTAGACCTCTTTTTATCTGATATTCCGGTCTTTTAGCTTTCAGGGAATTTACTGCTACCCATAATTGCACATATGTATTAATGGCAGCATTAGAAACTATCTATTGTGAAGATTTTCAGTTACTGTCATTCAAAGTCATCACTGAATGAGACTGTAATGTGGTTACAGTTATTTTGGGGTTATCCTTAATTATTGAACCAATATACCCATTAAGCAAGCTTGAGTTTTTCATATTTTCTCCATACATCCATAATTTCAAGATGAGAGAAGGATACAAATAAGGTGGGTGAAATGAGAATCTCAGATATATGGTCATGGAGTTTATTTATTCCTTCTTGTTCTGCTCCAACCAAATTCTCAATGAACCATTTCTGTCCTACAGTGAACTGTTGCTGAATATACCCAATTTGATTACTTCATAGGTTTAACTGATAACTGATCAAATTGGGCATCTGCCTATCTGCTTATCCAGGGACTTAACTCTATTTTCAACTTTCAAGTCAGAAGAGAAGATGGGGGAAGATCTTGAAGGATATCTGCTATCTTCAAGGAAGATGCTTCTGCAGGGACTTTCATAGAAGCCACTGTGCTAGTTCCTTATTGAGAAGGAGAAGGCACCTTTGAAGACACTGAAGACTTAGAGTCTCATTAGACTGAGAATTCAAAGCATTTCAAAAGTCTTTGTGACTCAATGATCCTAACAGTAATATTCTGAATCTCTGCTTCTCAGTTGATCCTACTTCACACTGTAACAGAGTAAAAAAAAAAGAGTGCTCTTTGTAAGGTACACTGGAGGCTTCATTAACTTGCCACTCTCAGTTTATCATCATCTCTTGTTGGATGTGAGCAAAACTTTCAAAATACTAGCCAATTCCATTATCCTTGTATGTATTGTTTCTCCTGAGCTTTTCATAGACTTAATTCATCCATCACACTAGACTGTATCTTTTCCACCTTTGAATACCATCACACTGTTGTTCCCCAGGGTACCCATGACCTCACTTTGAAAGTGGAGGCAGATCCCAGTGGCACTCACAACTAGATGCTATCAAGTAGCAAAACTCCTGGGGAAAATTTGTTTTGAAAGGAGACACTAGTAAGTTACTTTCAGGACTGTCACAATTTACAAATTATATACTCTAGTATATGCTTCCTATAACATTATTAAATATGTACTGTGAAAATATATTTATTGGGATTCAACATATTTTGTTAACACCAACTATGTGAAAATTGTGGAGTGCATGATCTCCAATATCAATTCATTCTCTAATTCATTCTTAGAATAGAATATCATTCTCTAATTCATTCTTAGAATAGAACTTGTGTAATGTACAAGTAATTATCACTAAGTATATTGCTTAAGACAAAATTCACATGAGACAAACTTATGTTAGGGAAGGTTTGTTGGAGGTCAGATTCACTTGAGAAGAACTGGAAAATGTCAGGGTAAAAGTGTCATTCAAGCTTGAAATTCAAATGGCAGGATAATTAGGGAAAATTAAAAATCATAAACATATAGAGAAGGTGCAGGGTGCTTCCAGAGAAAGATATTGAGTCCTTTTGTTGGATGAATTACACATACTATGAAGACTTTTGTACCTGTCTAGGCTGTGGCCAACTGTGCAGTCTTAATAATGAACCTCAGATAAGCACCAAGCAGGTGTCGCTATGGAGTTCCATTTGTGGCCCAGGTAGAATCACTTCTATAACCATTCTAGTTAAGTTACTGAAATTTCCTGATTTTATTAAGAGTTACCAAAGCTTCATTACAATGGATTCTATGAAGGGCATAGTGGTATTTGCAAATTTTAAGCTCTTGCCAACTCCAACGGGTAAAATTAAAACAGCAACAGCTATAAATCTGTTCTATCTTATTACAAACAGCTTCATTCATTTGATAGAGTCACTCCCTTCACAAAAGTTGGCAAAGCAAAGCTCATAATTGGTTATTTGTCTCAAGATATCACTGATGAAGCCTAAAATGAAAGCAGGATAATGGGAAAGAAAAGGCAATCACAAATTCCAAATATCCTATGGCAGTATAAACAACAAGCATTTGCATGAAACGCAATATATGACGAGAAGGAGAAAGTGTAGTTTAAGATCAAGAAGTTGGTCCTAAGATTAGACAAATGAACAAATGAATAAAACAAAGCTGCAAATGCAACCTATTTCTTGGGTCTATGGATTTGAACTTGTTTAATTTTATGCAGTTAGTAAGATAAAAATATACAGTGAGACTGGGGTATAAATCAATGGTAGGCAGTGCACTTAGCTCTAGGTTCAATCCCCAGAATCAAAAGTAAAAATAAAACCCCCAAAACAATGCAGTGCAGTGATGACTGTATTATTGAATTATTATTTACTCATTGAAAAAATATTTTTAGCTCTTTTTCCAATGGGATTTTGAAAACCCAGTAAAATTACCTAAACACACATAAAGTAAGAGTGTATAAGTAGTATACAGAATCCAACTTAATGTTTCAAATCTATTTTCAAAGTAGTTGATTAGAATTTCTTAGCTTAAATATATGTTTACTTCTATTGAACTTGATGATGTGAATAATAATTTGTTTAGCAGAGTGTATATCACTGTTCTTGCTTACATTTCTGTCTCATAACATTAAAGAAATTCCTATTATAATAGTAATACAATTCTTGAAGATACACACATCCACACACTTTTGTTCAAATTGAAACTGATATCAAGTAGTAGACATTTTCAATGTTTAAAAAATATGAAGTTTGAATATTACAACAAGTTTTAGGAACAATAAAATTTTCCCTTAAAAGTGATATCTAAACAAATTGTTCTGTTGGTTTTACTTTCTTTGAATGGAAGAATGAATTTTAACTTTTACATGAAAGAAAAAGACTTTTACAAAAACGGATATTCAAGCTGTCTATTTTGCATGCACTTGTTACCTAAGTATTTATAAGAAATTTTGTCTTGGGGTTTTCATAGTTAACAGTGTGAATATGAAGGATTTCAGACTTAATTAGAAATTTTATTTTGTTTATCAAAGCCATTCATTTTTCATACACCTGCGACTTTGTTTCACAATCACAATTATTTGTAATTATTATAAAGAAATGGTGATTTCTGGTAAAACTCTTCCCTGTGATGAGAAAAGATGGTACAAAATTGAAAAGCATATATCTCTATAAACAAGAAATTTCAAAATTTGTTGATAAAAACAAGATAAATGTAACAAATATTATCAATATAACTTTTCCTTTTCATATTTCATATGTGTCTTCCTTCTTCTCCCTATTCTTTTGTTCTCTTTAAGTGAGATTTTAAATATTAAAAGAAAATGCTTTGGGGCTTTATTACATTAGTTTTATTTTAATGTATAATTTCCAGATGGTCATTAATATAAAATAGCAAGAGGATAAACTTAGATCAATCTCAACAATAAAAACAAACAAATAAAAGACAAAAAAAAAAAATCCCAGTTCCAAATACTCTGCTAGAATGTAATTTATCAAACAGAATTTAAGTACTTTAATTTTCCTGCTGATGCTCAATCCTTCTCCATGTGACTACTTCTTGCTGCTTCAGACACATTTGGTCAAGGAGGTTTATAGTTGCTACTTTTTTATTTCTTTTCTTTTAGATTTCACAATTTTTATTGCACTGAGGAGGCAATGGATAATAATTCCTTTGAGGATTTTGGTTTGTGTTTGGTCTCATGAAATACTCCACTCTGAATTTGACTGGCCCATGTGATGTTATATTCATTTTCTTCACGTAAGACTACATCTTAGGTACACAGTGAGCAGAGCAATCCAAGGAAATATTTGCTCATTTTTATTCACTAATATCATGTCAAGACCCATTGGTCATCTCTTTGTGACAACAACTCAGTAAGTGTACACATCAAAGAAACCAAACAAGTTTTCTTGATTAAGAAGCAAACATTTAGTATTAAGAATACCAGGACAAAAAAAAGAGGCAAAGAATCATCAAAAGGTATTTGCAGAGCACCTAGCACATTGCTCTAAAAATATGTGGCTGTTCATACAAGATGAACGAACTCAACCTGAGAATTCTGAAACCTATGTCCAAGCACCAATATATGTGAAACTCAGAAAATGAATAAATTGAAAAGTTGATTAAAATGAAGCACTGCAAAGTAATCTAAAAGTAGGCTATGGAATCAACAGTCATGCCAAGCTAGAAAATCATTTTTTACCATGTAAATGTCAAATTATAAGAAAATTATAGTCTTACTAAACAATGAACCTGCTAAAGAACTAAAATCCAATTATCTTTTTCCTCCATTTTGCAATTAGTATAATTCTATTTTCAGATTTCTGAGTTATAAAGCAGCAAACTACAGAAATACCTAAAGACTATCTCTAGGTATGGATTTCTTAACCTTACTTGTATTAACTAATTGGGTCAAATAACTCTTTATTATGAGAGGTTATTCTGTGCATTGTAAAATGTTTAGCAGCATTCCTGTCCTCTATCAAGAGAGGCCAGAGACAACCATCAGTTTTAATAATAAAAATGTCCCAGTCATTGCCAAATGTTCTCTGGGGCCTCAAAACCACCTTGGCAGAGAACTACTGTTCCAGGTGAATGGTTTTTAGAAGTTTTTAACAGGAAAAGAGTGTGTGCGTGTGTGTGTGTGTGTGTGTGTGTGTGTGTGTTTAAATTTGCTTAAAATCTGTTTCTTTTATTGAGGGGAAAGAAACAGTTGTTGGCATTCAGATAACAGCATAACAGTCTTTATTTGAAATTCACAAATTGCTCTTGAAAGATTTAGCTTCATTTATCTTCTCTAACATAGAATACTATAGCAAAACTGTAGTTATATTGCTAAAAAGAATAAACACAATTAACTTTTATAACAGTATTCATATGTATGTATTAGTGACGTTAATTTTTTTCTTATTTTTTTGATCAACAATATGTTTAAAAATGAATATATATAAATAATTGGGAAACCTTCCATATTACTTAAGTCCTTGAATTTAGAATTTTAAAAAGCAAAATACAAGTTTGTTATTCTGACATGAAGATATTAGCATGGACCACAGCAATAAAACATGCCTAAAGAATTTTGTCAAGTTGCTCGTCCTAAAACCAGAATTAATGGACTGCTCAGAATAATTCATTGATTCAAGAATAATGCATTGAATGCCAACTATGTCCCAGATATTGTAATGGTACCAGGGAGAAAATAACCTTTTAACTGTAGTGGAACTTACATTTTTATGGAAGGGAATTTGAGGAGACAGAAAATAAATACGTAAATAAATGTATTTAAATATGTTTGTCTAACAAAATAGCTTCGTAATTTATGAAGTAAATGAAACATATAACTGACATTGGTGGTGTCTTCAGGAATTTCGCTAGTAGTACCATAGCTAGAGTGCTCAGAAGAGACTTTCATTACAGATGACACTTGAGCCAAGAGAAAAATGATGAACAACAGGCAGAACTGTGAAGGATAAGCATTTCATCCAGAGGTGGCAATAACGAAGTCCCAGAGGCTCACAGAATGCGACTTGTTTTGGTGATGGAAAGTCCACTAGTGAGGCTAAATCTTAAAGCAGAAATATCAGGACATAGATTTTTCTCATAATTTCTTTAAAATAATTATCTTAAATAGTTCATGTATCCCATTTTAAATGATACTATCCTTGTAATTTATTAAGCATTTCCTTTTTTGATAGCATAGGTATACTTTCAATTTGCACTCTGAGTTTCAAAGAAATTACCAAACCATATCATATCCTTCTGAACTCATTTATTTCAAGTTGCTGAAATGTGATGCAACCTATTGAAGTGCTCACTCTCTAGAATTTGCTCTGACATTTTGTGAATCTGATATTTCTATCCCCTTCCTCTATTTAAGTTCTCTTCCCATTTTTAGTTCTTTCCTAAAATCTATTTTATATATTTTATACCCTATCTTGGTCGCTACCTCTTTGCATATTAATGACAGTTCTGATGTGCTTGGTGTAACAATCCCTAATTGTCCAATATGGAAAATATTGAACCCACTCTTAGGTTGAAGTTTACATAATCTATTTAACTTCTTTGTTTTCCCAAAATCTGTCACCAAGGAAATAATCTAAAATTCTTGTAGTTGAACAGTTACTTATGTCCATACATAGTAGGCTATATAGACTATTTGACCCCTTTTAGGATCCTTTGTGATAGGTCGCTCATTTATCCACTAATCTTTATTGATGCCAGAATCTGTTGTAACTTTTTGGAATGTACCTTTCAATGAGGCAGAAGAAATTAGCTGCCTTCGTGGCACTTATATGTGTGAGAAACAAAGAAGTTAAAAACTACAAATATGATAAATAGCTAAATTGTATACCATCTGAAAATATGATAAGAGCCATGAAAAAATACAAATTAACCCAATTGAAGGTTTATGAAAATGTATGTGTGTTGCTGTGTGTTAAAATTACAAAACTATCAAACTATGCCTATTGAAAATGATGACATTTGAGTCAAGACTTCAAAAAATACAACCTCTTTTATTTAACTCATATTGAAGTAGCCAGACAACTGATCAGTGAAATTTTAATTCAATATACTCAGCCTGTAGAAAATACATATCTGCAAGGCAGACATAAATAGGAGAATTTGCAGTTACTTTAAATGTAAGTTATAAACTCAGTTTTTGCAATAGGCTTTTCCTTCACCTGTTAGAAAATTATAGCTTTTGTTTTCTTGATCTTAAATTGTGTCTCCAGCTATAACAATTTAAAGTTCAGGGATCTCATTTTTGGAGAATGAACACTGTACTAAAACAAATTACTATAGTTACCTCGATTTTTCCAATAAATTAGAAATAGGGGTTCAAGCCAAATGAACAGAGAGAAATTAATTTCATAAGAGAAATTTTACAAAAATAAATCTATCAAATAAATTATAAAAGTTATATATAATAGTTCAATCCAAATATTTTGCCTTAAAATCAACCTCAGGTGGTACCAATCACTGTGGAAAATGTAGAATTTAATTATGTTTAGCAGAATGTTTTCCATAAAGCATGTGATTTCTCAAATTGAATTAAAAAATTCTAATTCATAGGCAGGGGTGATGGCACATGCCTGTAATTATAGCTACTGGGAGGTTGAGGCAGGAGTATGGCAAGTTCAAGGTCAACCTGGGCAATGTGGCAAGACCTGTCTTAAAATAAAATTTTAAAATAGGATGAAGATGTGGAGATTAGTGCAGTGGTAGAGTGCTCCTAGATTCAAACTCCACTGGAAAAAATTCTAATATACAAGTTAAATTAAATTTTAAATTATTAATCTGAGCATCTTTGTCTGAATTGTGTGTGAATAGGCAATTCAACAGACACTGGTTGTTTCAGTGTGACATCAAATGGGAACATTTCATTATAGTAAAGGTCAAAAGATTAATTCTCTATTCCATGGATTGCTTTGCTGAGTAATTCATATTGTTTATGTTATATACAATTGTTATTACACTTAGTGTAAACTTTCATGACTAGAGTTATTTCCTTAATGATTTGTTAATTGTTATTATTGTTGTTATTATTAATTAATTTATTTTTGGTACTAGGGATTGAACCCAGGGCACTTAACCAGTGAGTTAATATCACCACTCTTTTATTTTTATTTTTTATTTTTACTGAGTTGCTTAGGTCCTTGCTAAGTTGACCTTTGGAGTTGCCATCTTCCTGCCTCAGTCTTCTGGTCGTGTACCTGGTAATGCAGGCATGCACTGTCCGTTAATTTTTAAAACAATTTTTTGTGTCAATTTCAAGAGCTTTTCCTGATTTAGAGCAGAAAGTACTAAATGGCTAAGCATTTTCAGGAATTGAAAAAATTACCAAAAATTGGAAATATTAGAATTTATTTCAATCATATTATATTAGTCAAAATATATACAGGCAAAATATACTAACATTTGGAAGTGATAATTTAAAAGCATATTTCAATGTAGCAAGCAGAAACGTATTTTAAGAATCTGCTAATTAACATTATTTAATATTATTTTTTAAATTTCACCAAGATTTTTGAGATAATATAATGAATAATCTTTTGCAAAAGTGTAGGTTGTGGTTTATTAGTGTCTTGTTAACAATTATTGACTTACTAGAATATTAATTAAAATAAGTTGAGATATTTTAGTTTTTTAAATGAACAAAATGATAACTTTTGTTGTTCTATTCCCAGTTATCCTTGAATGTCCAATCTTTCTTTGGCTATTCAACACATGAAATCTGTGAAAAACAATGTCATTCCTTAGAACATTTAAATAAAGTTTCAAAGTTATCTATCTCAATAAACACTGTGATTTGTAAGAAAGCCCGTGGAACTTGCAGTTAGAAAACTTGAACCAAGAGACTTGTTAGATTTACTGTAGTAACACACATGCATTTCTTTTTACAAAGAAGATGATCCTTCATGAATGGTCTTCTTTAATCAAAACTAGTCAAGTTGAAACTGAAGCTCATTAAGGAGAAAAAAAAGTGCAAGCACAGCTAGACATGCACTGAAAGGATAATGATATAAGGAAGTCAATAACTTTTCAAGGTATTACATCATAACATAAAGACTCTAATTAAAATAATGTGACACTGTCATATAAATAGTGCAGTGAATCCAGAAATAGGCTGACTCATATGTAGGCATGCAATATATCATAAATAATAATATAATAACTAAACACATATTTATACATGATTGATACAGTTCAATCAATTAATTATACCTTAATATTATTATGTTAAATTTGCCAAGAGAAATACACAGATTATTTTTTCAGACATCTGGATAGGTATTTGGAGAAAAATCAATAAATGCCTGTTATGTTCACTATCTTTTTTATTTTCAATTTTAATTAATTCACTGACCTTGTCATTTGCTCTCTTCTTTAATAATGTATTTTCCTTAAGTTTCCTTAAGTTTTACATTGGTCATAATGGATAGTAATCAACTTCACTTTTGTTCCTAAATAATGTTACTGTTTGTTTAAAAATTTGATCCATTTTAAAAATACATTTCACAAATGGTTAGCTAATGTTATAAACTACGCAAAAACAGCTAATAATATCCAAATAGAAATACCACATATTTAATCAGTGTTCAACAGGGAATGATGTATTTAGGGATATTTATTAGTTATATGAGAACTAATGTTTTATGCAATCTAATTGAAACTTTGCACTATTTCAGAGATGAACTGTAATTTAAATATGGAAAGTTGTCAGTTTCAAATAAAATTAAGCAATACATTTGGAAAACCAAAAATACCCTTGACACATCTCTCCTTACTGAGGTTTATTTCTCATGTTCTTCTCCTGTATAGCTTACACTAAAAGAAATATTAATGTCCATTGAGTTTGAATTCAGGCTTAATCTATTGTCATAGATTCTATTTGGTTCACATTAGACACTCAGGTTTCTACATTGTTCTTCTATTTGTTTGAAACATTAGTTAACAATAATGTCCTACCACTGCTATGATGATTCTATTATTTTGGAATAAAAGAGAAATAAGAAAACCTACAATATCAAGACAGCCTCACTTTATTCCTTCCAGAAATACCAACACTGTACTTCATTTTCATTCATTGCTGAAGATTAGAAATGTGAAATGAAAAGAACAAGATTTACATTATATGTCGAAAAGTTGTAGAAAATATCACTGAAAGCCATCATTATCATATAAGGATATATTTTTGTTGAAGACACCAAGTTGGAACAGTTTGCCTTTTTCTGCTAATTTTAATTACTGCCTTTGTGAGCTCCTTTATAACTGCCAAATTTTCAAGTAATGATGTGTTCTGTGATGGCAGTCATCAGGTTGTCATTCATTTTGTGAAGTTAAAACTAATTGGCAGTGCTTTCAAGAGCAGCTTGTGAAAAAAAAAAAATCCTTTAGATAGATGTGTTAGCAGTGGGGGAAAAAAAAGCCTCAAACTGTCCAGCAAACAGATGGTTCAATATAAATAAAATAAATTGCATGTTTGCCAAGCTGCATGCATTGCCTGGCCACGTGAATGAATAAAAACATTTAAAAAATGCTTTTTAAGAATCCAAGGCTTAAAGATAAGAATACTGAACATAATTTTAACAAAAAATAACATAACTATGGATCTTTATAAAAAATAGAACAAGAATGTAGATGATTTACTATGAGAATTGTATGAATGTCATGCAGATACCAGAAAGTTCTGGAAGTTTATATAATTCCCAGTACTTCACATATAATTGGTCTTCAATTTTGGATTTGAGTCAGAAGTCAGTCAGATACATATCCCAGGCCTGTAAGTGACAAAAGATGGCCAAGGATTCTTCAAATAACTAAAGTCATTGAGAAGTATATTGTATGATTCTGTCAGGAACAAGAACATAGATAGAGAAACTATTTATAGTGAAGAATCAGCATCAGGAAGAACCAGCTCTCACTTGTGCTCCTTGTTTTACCTGTCTCCACATTGCCTAGAGTGAGGTCCATTCATTGATCAAAGTTCCATCCTCTGAGAAATAAATGATAAAATATTGACCCAAAATAAGCAAACTATTTTTTTTTATGTGAAAATTAAGGAAAATATTACCAGAAAAATCATTGGTGGTGGTTCTCAAAGTGAGGTCCTTTATAGTAGCATTAACTAAGAGCTTGCTAGAAAAGCAAATTATTGAATTTCAACCTAAGTCTTTAGTGTTATAACTGGGAGTGGGCCCAGTAACTGTGCTTAAATAAGCTCTTTGGATGATTGTGATATAAGCTGAAATTTAAAAATCATTGTCCTAGAACAAAATCAAAGCCAACAAAGAAATTAAAAATTCTTCTAGAATGGAAGGAAAAGAACAATACTGCATAAACTTGTGAACATTGAAATCTGTACCATGAGGAAAGTTTATATGCTCAACTCTTTTTTCTTTTTTTTAGGTTCAATTTCTTAAAAGGCTCATATTTGATATGTTAAAAATATGACTTATGTTTTAAATATTTAAGGAAACATAAAAGAATAATCATGTCCCTAAATATTTTAGGAAGATAGCAAATGTTTATGCCAAAATATTCAACAGCATACACCCATTACACATGCATACACATATGTACGTGTGTATGTATGCACACATGCATATACATACACGTATTTCACATTTAACCTGAAAATAAAGCAAATTTGGTTATTAGTGAGTAAATAAATGTAAAGAATTGCATTTGTTAAAATGAACTTTGTACAGGCAAAAGATACATAATGGAAATAAAATCCAATTTTAATTCCCCAAATGTTACTTTTCTGAATCTTTTCCTCCTAAACATTGCATTAAATTATAATTCATAATTTTAGATTTCCTGAGAACAAGTCACCTCTGAACTGTCTCTGAGAATAACCTAGGCATTATCAGAGTATGGATAATTCAAGAAAATTAATCTAAGATAATCTTTACTCAAGTTTTAATTGAAAAAATGTTGAATAAGGATCTGGTTACCAAATCTACATCATATTTCTTCAAAAGAACTTTAAGCTTTACCAAATATATTTTCCTTGGCAGTTATTGTATATTTAAATAGTAGTTGCTGTCTATATGGTCTGCTCTTGAGATACAATGTGTCCAAAGGCTGAATTATAAGACTAGACATTGCCTGTATACTGAATAACACTGAATATAATTTTTTCTGTATGTGTGCTGAGAACTGAACCTAGGGCCTTGTGAAAGCTAAGCACATGCTCTTTCATAAGCTATGTCCCAAGTTCTGAATATAAAATATTTTGAGATCTATAATATATATCTAATATGCCTAAATTAATAGCATATTTCCAATTTTACCATTTTGTTATTGGTACTAAATCATAAGAAATGTTTAATTATATGGAACACAACTAGCATAATAGGAAAATATATCCTCTTGGGATAATAAACTAATGAATGTTACAAATCTTAAATCATCTTTTGAGTTAAAAACGTAGCCTACATAATTTAATAAAAATAGCCAGGAATATGAAAAAAAGTTCCAAGAGCAATTGAAGTGACTAATGTCACTATATAATAGCAGTTATTACATATTTAAATAATTAGAAATTTAATAGAAAATCTAAGAACTATATCTGGCACATTATCAATATAGTCAGAACTCAATATATTTCAAAGAATATTAAGGAAATGGAAAATTAGACAGAACTTAGATGTTTTTACATATTTTTCTTCCATCTCTATTTTCATAAGACATAGCACTGCTTGTAGAGTTAGTAAATTAAAAATTAGTAAATTAGAATATTCGGTTAAGTATCAAATTAATATAATTCACAAAATAGTATAAAAATAAAATAACTTTCTTGACAAGTTATGTGTTACACTGATTAGATAAAGGACAAGTAGTAAAGAATAAAAATGCATGCCTCTACAGTAATTGATGCAGCCTTCATTTAATAAATTCAAATGCACTTAAGTTATATGAGTTAAACATACTTGGGAACTTATAAAATTATATTTTGTATAAACTTATTTTAACTGATACATAAAAATATAAAATTGCACATATTTGTGGGAAACTGATGTTCTGATATATGTGTACATTGAATCATGTTTATATCAGGTGATATATTTGAGTTAAATACTGCAATACTGCTGGGCACGGTGGCGTATGCTTGTAATCCCAGCGACTCGGGAGGCTGAGGCAGGAGGATTGCGAGTTCAAAGTCAGCCTCAGCAACTTAGCGAGGCACTAAGCAACTCAGTGAAACCCTGTCTCTAAATAAAATACAAAATAGGGCTGGGGATGTGGCTCAGTGACCATGTGCCCCTGAGTTCAATCCCCGGTTCAAAAAAAAAAAAAAAAAAATTCTGCAATACTATATTCAAAACAAAATATTCTAACTTGTTGACTGTTTTATTTTCCTATTAATAATGTGGTGTTAAATTTTCTTTACATATGAAAACACTATGGAAATACAAAAGCTTTTAAAACAATAAATGAGTATCAATAATAAACTTTTCAATAGAAATAATAGAAGAATATTCTTTTAAACATGGATGAATGAGGAAAGGATAAAGTTTTAATTTACCCTAACTGGTCAGTTTAACAAGTGTTAAACAAATTTGGCTAAATTGGTAAATGAAAGATAAATGAAAGTACATATATTTCATATTTGTATATATGTCTATATATGTGTAAAAATACTCCTTCAAAACCATGATACTGATATTAATGATATCAATATTTCATGGTTTAAATACAGCCAGTTTTAAAAAGTCATCCTCATTTTGTAAACCATCTATCCATAACAAAAGTTTTCTCCCAACTAGCTGAATTAACCTTTACATATTGTCTTCATATTAATGGTCAAAATCTATGTGCAATTTCCCCACAGAACTGATGAGCATCATATGCCCATCACAGATGGTGGTAATGGCACTATCAATGACAATGGAGTCACTTAGTTTGACTGAATATTATGTCTAAACCACCCAGCAAACTAAAATGACATCCTGTCAATTTCTACATCTTACATATGATCAACAATAGGCTATTGCAGCAATAATTAAGCAATAACTCATCACTGAAATGGGAATGCTATTAAATTTAGACAGCAAGGGGAATTTGATAGTGAAAGACTATAAACTACAGTGCCTTCCATTTTACCAGGAGTTAAATGTTTAAAGAACAACTAAGGTAATACCAGCAATCCTGACACTTACCAAAATCTTCTACAAAAGTGTTGGCATAAATAGTATTTGTTCACGTATATTACTTTAATATTATTTCTAGTAAATTTTAATTCCATAATGTGGAAATATTTTCACCGGTGAATGCATTTCATGCAAATTTGGATGATACATAGAAAGTAAATTGAAGAAGAATGTTCTCACTCAAAATAGGTTATGAAAGGAAAAGAGGAAAATTGTTTATTGATGTATATATTGTTAAACTGGTTAGTGAAAAAAAATTTTGAATTGCATTTAACCATGCCATGTGCCCATAATGGTCATTGAATTAAGGCAATTATCATAATTTGTTCTTCATTAAGTCCTTATCCTGCCATCGTTAGTTGTAAAGCATTATAAATCAAACAACTAGATAAGAATATGAGCCAGGATCACAGTTCACAGGGACTGTCATCAACTAAAATCAAATACCCAACTCGAATTTTTTATTTTCTGAAAAGAAGAAAGCAAAGATAATTATTTAGATTTACATACAGAGATATCTTCTTATGCATATATAAAATTCCACTTTGCATAACTTAGCTTTTCATTACCAGAACAATATGCCTGAAATAATTAACTTAAAAAGAGGAAAGATTTTAGTTCACAGTTTTGGAGTTTTTGGTCCATGTTCTATCTACCCATTGGGCTGGTGAGGCAGTACAACTTAGCTGGAGCCTGTGGAAGAACAAACTGCTCACCTCATGGATAGACAGGAAACAAAGAAATAGGAAAGATGAAGATTCCTGCTATACCTTCCCAGGGCCTGGCCTCAGTCTCCAAGGACCTCTTAAATGTGGTACCATTTCCTAATGGTACCAAGCTAGGGATTAGGACTTTGGCATGTGGACTTTGGCAGGTGGAGGCACTTAAGATCCAAACTATAGCACAATTTACACAGTTTATTCTTTTGTTTGTTCAGTAAGATATTGAAAGAAGTTTTTCAAAGAAAGAAATTTGGTGTGCTAATATTGGAACAATATTTGTAGTTCCATCATTGTTTCTATTTTCTTTTTCATTAGTGCATTATACCTATACATAATAGTCGTTCATTTTGACATAATCATAGAGCATGGAATATGATTTGCTTAATTTCAGTTCCCAATGCCTTTTCCTTCCTTCACCTTCTTCCTCCCTCCTCAGTCTCCTTCTTCCCCGCTTCACCACCATGTATTTATTGGCTTTATTAATTGGTACTGTCTAGGAATGCATAAATGTGGAATTTATCATGATACATTCACACATGCTTACAGCATAAGTTGGTCAACCTCACTTTGCTGTTTCTCTCCTTTCCTGTATTTCGAACCTCCTCCTCAGCCTTCCTTCTCTATTTCTCTGCTTTCTCTTCCATTCTCAAGGAGTCCCCCATGCCATTTTTTCCTCTTATTTTGCTCTGGCTTCTGTATATGATAGAAAACATTTGACCTTGTACTTTCTGAGGCTGACTTAAGCTGATGTTCTCCAGTTCCATCTGTTTACCAGCAAATGCCATAATTTTATACTTCTTAAAGCAGAGCAAAACCCCACTGTCTATATCTACCAATTTTTTATCCATTCATCTGTTTACAAGCACCTGGGCTGGTTCCATAAATTGTCTACTGTGAAATGATGTGTCCATATTACTGTAGTATGCTGATTTTAGTTCTTTTGGATAAATACCAAGGAGTGGGCTAGCTGGGTCATATGGTGGTACCATTACTAATATTGAGGAATCTCCATACTGCTATCCAAAGTGGTTGTACTAATTTGCAGTCACACCAACAATGTATGAGTATACCTTTTTTAATACATCATTACCAGCATTTATTATTATTTGTATTTTTGGTGATTGTCATTCCAACTGGAATGAGATGAAATCTCAAAGCAGTTTTGATTTTCTCTCCTCTGATTTTTAGGGATGTTGTATAATTTTTCTTTTATTTTTCATGTATTTATTGACCATTTGTATTTCTTCTTTTGAAAACGTCTGTATGGTTCTTTTGCCCATTTTTTTTCTTTTGGTGTTAAGTTTTCTTAGTTATTTTTATATTCTGGATATTAATCTTCTGTTGGGGGGGGTAATGGAAAAACTTTTTCTCTCATTATTTAGGCTCTCTCTTTATGCACTTAACTGTTTACTTTATTGTGCAGAAGTTTTTTAATTTGATGCTTTCCCATTTATTGATTCTTGGTATAATTTCTTGAGCTCTAAGAATCTTGATAAGGAAGTTGGTACCTGAACCAATATGTTGTAGTTTTGATCATATGTTTTCTTTTAGGAGTTACAAAGTTTCTGGTGCAATTCTTAGGTATTTCATGCCCTTTGAATTGACTTTTCAGCAGGGTCAACTAGGAATTCAGTTTCAGTCAGATTCAACTAGGAATCTAGTTTTGTTCTTCTGCATATGAATATCCAATTTTCCCAACATTGTTAAAAAGACTTCCTTTTCACCAAGTTGTGATTTTGGCAATTGTGTCAAGAATCATATGACTGTATTTATGTGGGTTTGTTTCTATCTTCTGTTTAAATTAATTGGTCTTTATGTCTGTTTTGATTCCAATATCATGCTGTTTTTGTTAGTATAGTTCTGTAATATAATTTTGAGATCAGGTACTGGATGCCTCATGCATCACTCCTTCTGCTCAGGATTGCTTTGGCCATTTTGTGTCTTTTATATTTAAGAGTTTTACAACTCTTTTCCATAGTTATGTGAAGAATGTAACTAGTATTTTAATGGGATTGCAGTGAAACTTTATAACACTTTGGGTAGTATAGCCATTTTGATGGTATTAATTATGGTTATTCAAGAACATATGAGGCCTTTCCATCTTCTAAGGTCTTCCTCAATTTATTTTTTCACTGTTTGATAGTTTTTATTACAGATGTCTTTCACATCCTTGGTTAGATTTATTCCTAAGTATTTTATTTTGTTTTTGAGATTACTGTGAATAGAATAGGTTACCTGATTTCTTTTTCAACAGGTTCATTATTGAAGTGTGGAAAAAATATTACCTTTGTCTATTTATGTTGTTTCTTGCTATTTTGATGTATTTGTTTATCAGATTTAAAATTCTTTTGGTTGAGCTTTTTGGGTCTTCTAGTTATAGGATGATGCCATATGTGAACAGAGATAATTTTATTTCTTCTTTTCCTATTTGTGTCTCTTTAATTTCCTTCACTTGCCTGATTGTTTTGGCTAGAGTTCCCCAAGAACTAGCTGGAATAAGAATGGTGAGATTAAAAATCTTTTTCTTATTCCTGATTTTAGATGAAATATTTTCAGTTTCTGTCCATTTGATGTAGCTCCCTAGTTTCCAAGCTGCACCCACCCTGCTGGTCTTTGCCAAGAAGTGGCAACGAAGTGGTGGAGCAGTGGAATGACAACTCGAGTGAGTTGGAGCATGGGGGGTCCAGCACAGCTGAGGTCCTGTGAAACTTTCCACACAGGTGGGGCAGGCCTGAGGCACAGTGCGCCAGTACTGAGGTGAGCCAAGGCAGGACAACCTGTTATCCTTCAGCAGCCAAGCCTGGGCACCAAGCAGAGACCTGATGCAGAAACCCGATCCATGGAGTGGTCAACTTCGTGCTTCCTGATCTGCCACAAATAAATAGAAGCGGGGCAGACTGGAATGGAAATTGGGACTCAAGAAACAACCAATAGTATTAGTATGCTCTCAAATTCTAACTAATATAAGTTTGGATCAATAGCATTGGTATTTTTTTCAAACCCTAATTAAATAAGTTTGGACCAATAGCAGTGAAACATGTGCTATGCAAACCCAAGTGGACTAGCACACTTGGATGGAGAAAACCTACTATGGAATTCCCTCTTGCACTGTAAGAGTTCTTTTCCCGTTTCTTTTCTTCAAAAATTCTACTCTTACACTAACTCATCCCCATTTGTGGATTTCATTTTTTGAACTCACCATACAAGAACCCCAAAAGGATTTGCTCTGGAAGATGGCAGAAGCAAGCTAGGCAGCAGTCCTGAGTTTCTTCACAACGCAGAAAGGAAGTGGCAAAAGAAAAACAGAATTGGGAGGTGAGTGGTGAAATAAATGCACTAAGACTTGATATTACGTAGTGTGAGAACTGAAGAACATGGAGGAGAGGGTACCATAGTAGAAAACAAATGCAGAGTGCTCTAATGTTCCCAACTCCAAACAGTGGACAAGGCAAAGGGTCATCAAAGAAATTGGGGAGTGGACAATCTCACAGGCTTATTCACTTAAAAACTGGTGGAAAGACAGACAAAACTGTAAGTACAACTGTAACAGAAGCCCCTTAAAACAGTGCAAACCCTTAAAACCAAATTGTAAAACTGGATCCATGGGTCTGCAGTCATCTCATGGAGCCATCAGCCAACCAGTCAACCTCTTATACCAATACACGTCTTCCCATTCCCAGACAGCTACAAATTAAACCAGAGGGAAGTCCTCTGCAATGGGACACCTTAAAAACCCAGCTTGAAAGAATGTGTAGAAGAACCACTACTAGCCCCAAATCTCTGAAACTGCTCTCCCCTTCCCAACTCTCTGCACACAAGGGGAATGGAGTGAGCTGGAGGAAATTGGTATTAGGAAAGTGCAGCAAGACTCACTCAGTGTCTGTGACTTGGACATGGACAAAAGCTCTGCAGGGTCCACTCACTCACTCAACGCAGACAAAGGCAGCAAACAAGCAGCTTTGGCACTGAACAAAGGAAAGCTGATTTACCAGACCCCCAACCACTGACTCACTCAGGGTTGTGGGAGCATCATAGGAAGATGAGGATCAGTCCACATAATCTGGATTGCAGGGCCTATCTCAGGGTCTGCCAGAGAAAAGCTGACTGAATATTTAGTGGCATAGAAAACCAGCAGGAAATTGCCCGAGACTATATAGCAGATAGGGCTGATACCAGAGGCATCATAACTGGCAATCAACAGGGCATTGCTTGGGATGCTTGTGAATCCTTGTATAGGGAATCAATGCATGACACACACAACCTGGGACAGTGGAAACTAGAGTTCAGTTGAACCACTGGAGACCCTTCACTACCATATTCAGAGAACTCTGTCAGTCAGGAGAATGCTTCTTCACCCAACAACACCAGTGGAAAATCCACAAGAGTTCATATGCCCAGACAACCACCAGTGTCACCACTAATGTGAAAAAGAACCAACAGAGAGGAACAGGTACACAGTGTAAAATAGCCATTACAGGAACACTCCAGAGCCCACATCCTGAAATTACACATATAATAGAAAACATACAACAGAACCAACCAAGCACTCGGCTGCAGGCCCTTGAGTTGACAAACCAGAAGATGTTGATAGAATCATCATAGCCAATTAGGAAATTGGCGCCTGTCCTCAGAATCTCAGGAGAGATCCATTGCTTAAGACTGATGGACGTCTGCTAAATTTCCAAACCCTAATGAAATCCAAACCAAGATTCAACAAGAATTTTCTTCACCTAGATATGGTATACTATAAATGACTCTAAAATCAACTTTTCTTTCTTTATTTTAATTTTACAGACTGTATTTTGGTTCATTGTACATAAATGGGGTACAACTTCTCATTTCTATGGTTGTACACAATGTAGATTCACACCATTCATGTAATCATACATGTACATAGGGTAATGATGTCTGTCACATTCCACTATCTTTCATACCCCAGCCTCCCCCTGCCTCATTTCCCTTTAAGTAATCCAAAGCTCCTCCATTCTTCTCTTACCACCACCCCCCCCCCAATTATGTATCATCATCCACTTATCAGGGAAAACATTTGGTCT
Source organism: Glaucomys volans (assembly GCA_020662805.1). NCBI lineage: Eukaryota > Metazoa > Chordata > Mammalia > Rodentia > Sciuridae > Glaucomys > Glaucomys volans. The sequence continues at coordinate 235,055 of JAJEJO010050379.1, read as the reverse complement.
TTGGTTTTTTGGGATTGGCTTATTTCTCTTAGCATGATATTCTCCAATTCCATCCATTTACCTGCAAATGTCTCAATTTTATTATTCTTAATGGCTGAATAATATTCCAGTGGTGCCAATACCATGCCATTTTTGTTACTATTTTACTATTTTTTTATCCAATGGACAAGAAATAAATATACCTTTATTAGCCAAGAAAAAAATAATAAAGGTAGAAATAACATCTTTGACCCTTCGGTCAGTCAAGCAAATTGTATGAAGCATTGATATATGCCAGGCTTTATGCAAAGCACCAGGAATATAATGGAAAACAAAAAGATACAACTATTGTTATGGTATACACCATAACAATAGTCGAGGACCAGTTATAAACACATAGTTAAATGAGGTCATTCTAAAGTGTTTAACACAATATCTGAAAAATAGTAATCATTCAACAACTATAAACTACTACTAATATTCTTTTTTTGATACTGTATTTATTACTGATATTTCTTTTATTTCTTTTATTTTTTAAAATTTATTTATTTTGATTCATTGTACACAAATGGAGTACAGTTGTTATTTCTCTGGTTGTACACAAAGTAGAATCACAACATCTGTGCATTCATACATGTACACAGGGCAATGATGTCCATCTCATTCTTTTAATACTTTTATCACCCTACCCTGATCCCACCCCTCCCTTCTCTCCATGCAATCTACCCTTCCTCCATTCTTGCCTCCCTTTCACCCGGCATTATGCATCATCATTCACTTATGAGAGAGATCATTTGGCCCTTGGATTTTCAGGATGGGCTAATCTCACTTAGCATGGCATTCTCCAACATCATCCACTTACCTGCAAATGCCATAATTTTATTCTTCTTTATGGCTGAGTAATATTCCATTGTGTATATATACCACAGTTTCTTTATCCATTCATCTATTGAAGGACATCTAGGTTGGTTCCACAATCTAGCTATTGTGAATTGAGCAGCTATGAACATTGATGTGGCTGCATCACTGTAGTAATCTGATTTTAAGTCTTTGAGTATAGGCCAAGGAGTGGGATAGCTGGGTCAAATGGTGGATCCATTCCAAGTTTTCTAAGGAACCTCCACACTGCTTTCCAGAGTGGCTGCACCAACTTGCACTCCCACCAGCAATGTAAGAGTGTACCCTGTTCCCCACATCTCTGCCAACACCTGTTGTTGCCTGTGTTCTTAATAAAAGACATTCTAATTGGGGTAAGATGAAATCTTAAGGTGGTTTTGATTTGCATTTCTCTTATAACTAGGGATGTTGAACATTTTTTCATATATCTGTTGATTGCTTGTAGATCTTCCTCTGTAAAATGTCTGCTCATTTCCTTGGTCAATTTATTGACTGGGTTATTGGTGTTCTTGGTGTAAAGATTTTTGAGTACTTGGTAGATTCTGGAGATTAGTGCTCTATCTGAAGTGTGTGTAGCAAAGATTTTCTCCCACTCTGAAAGCTCTCTCTTCACATTGCTGATTGTTTCCTGTGCTGAGAAAAAGCTTTTTAGTTTGATTCTATCCCACTCATGGATCCCAGCTTTTATTTCTTGTGCTTTGGGAGTCATGTTAAGAAAATCTGGTCCTAGGCCAACATGATGAAGATTTGGACTTATTTTCTCTTGTATTAGGTGCAGAGTCTCTGGTCTAATTCCTTGGTCCTTGATCCATTTTGAGTTGAGTTTTGTCCAGGGTGAGAGATATGGGTTTAGTTTCATTTTGCTGCATATGGATTTCCAATTTTCCCAACACCATTTGTTGAAGAGGCTGTCTTTTCTCCATTGTATGCTTTTGGCTCCTTTGTCAAGTAGGAGATACTTGTATTTATGTGGGTTTGTCTCTGTGTCCTCTATTCTGTACCATTGATCTATCTGTCTATTTTGGTGCCAATAACATGCTGTTTTTGTTACTATTGTTCTGTAGTATAGTTGGAGGTCTGGTATTGTGATACCCCCTGCTTCGCTCTTCTTGCTAAGAATTGCTTTAGCTGAGATTTACCCGGGAGCGGAGCGGTTTGCCAGCCCCAGCGAATTTGGGCCCGGTTGGCGCCATCCTCCAGATTCCCTGGCGGAGAGTCTCCAT
>JAJEJO010050379.1:98615-222463 GCA_020662805.1 Glaucomys volans | reverse complement strand
ATTCTGGGTCTCTTATTCCTCCAAATGAATTTCATGATTGCTTGCTCTATTTCTACAAGGTCTGTCATTGGGATTTTAATTGGAATTGCATTGAATTTGCATAGTGCCTTTGGAAGTATGGCCATTTTGACAATATTAATTCTGCCTATCCAAGAACATGGGAGATCTTTCCATCTTCTAAGATTTTCTTTAATTTCTTTCTTTAGTGTTCTGTAGTTCTCATTTGTCGTAAAGTGGAGCAGGAGCGGCCTGTGAGGGTAAGGAGGATGAGTGCAACGGCACTAACACCACGCCAGGAGCTCAAGTTCTGAAGACCAGGCTCCGTTTAATGTGGAACAAGCAAGCATAAATAGCAGACATTCACTAATTACAAATTGCCAACAGCTGTTAACACCCCCATGCCATGCTCCCGAGCATGCTCGTGCTAGGCTCGTGATCAGACCAATTAAGGGAAGAGAAAACGCCTTAGCTCTGTATCCTCAGGTACTCCTACACTCATTGTAGAGGTCTTCTACTCTTTTGTTAGATTGATTCCCAAGTATTTTTTTTTTTGAGGCTATTGTGAATGGGGTAGTTTTCCTAATTTCTCTCTCAGAGGATGCATCACTTATGAAGAAAAATGCATTAGATTTATGAGCATTAATTTTAAACCCTGCTACTTTACTGAATTCATTTATGAGTTCCAGAAGTTTTCTGGTGGAATTTTTAGGGTCTTCTAAATAGAGAATCATGTCTTCAGCAAATAGGGATAGTTTGATCTCTTCTTTTCCTATTCATATCCCTCTAATTTCGTTGGTCTGTCTAATTGCTCTGGCTAGAGTTTCAAGGATGATGTTGAATAGAAGTGGAGAAAGAGAGCATCTCTGCCTTGTTCTACTTCTCAGGGGGAATGCTTTCAATTTTTCTACATTTAGAATGATGTTAGCTGTGGGCTTAGCAATAGATAGCCTTTACAATGTTAAGGAATGTTCCTACTATCCCTATTTTTTCTAGTGTTTTGAACATGAAGGGGTGCTGAATTTTATTGAATGCTTTTTCTATATCTATTGAAATAATCATGTGGTTCTTAACTTTAAGTCTGTTGATGTGGTGAATTACATTTATTGATTTCTGGATGTTGAACCAACCTTGCATCCCTGGAATGAAACCCACTTGATCATGGTGCACTGTCTTTTTAATATGCTTTTGTATTTGATTTGCTGAAATTTTGTGAAGAATTTTTGCATCTATGTTCGTTTGGAATATTGGTCTGAAATTTTCTTTCCTCAAGGTGTCCTTCTCTGGTTTTGGTACCAGGGTGATATTAGCTTCATAGAATGAGTTTGGAAGGGTTCCCTCCTCCTCTATTTCATGAACTACTTTGAGGAATATTGGAATGAACTCTGAAGGTCTTATAGAACTCGACTGTGAATCCATCTGGTCCTGGACTTTTCTTTGTTGGTAGACTTTTGATGACTTCTTCTATTTCACTGCTTGAAATTGATCTATTTAAATTATGTATGTCCTCCAGATTCAATTTGGGTGGCTCATATGCCTCTAGGAACCTGTTGATGTCTTCCAGGTTTTCTCTTTTGTTGGAGTATAAATTTTCAAAATCGCTTCTAATTATGTTTTGTATTTTATTAGAGTCTGTTGTGATATTTCCTTTTTCATCACCAATTTTAGTAATTTTTTTCTCTCTCCTCTTCATTCATGTGGCTAAGGGTTTATCAATTTTGTTTATTTTTTCAAAGAACCAACTTTTTTTGTCATTTTTTTAATTGTTTCTTTGTTTCAATTTCATTGATTTCAGCTCTGATTTTAATTATTTCCTGTCTTCTACTACTTTTGGTGATGTACTGTTCTTTTTCTAGGGATTTAAGTTGTAATGTGAAGTCATTTATTTGTTTACTTTTCATTCTTTTTTTGAATGTACTCCATGCAATGAATTTTCCTCTAAGCATTGCTTTCATATTATCCCAGAGATTTTGATATGTTCTATCATTGTTCTCATTGATCTCTAAGAATTTTTTTATTCCCCCCCTGATGTCATCTGTTATCCATGCATCATTCAACAGCCTATTATTTAATCTCAAGTGTTGGAGTAATTTCTGTTTTTTTATTTTATCATTGATTTTTAATTTCATTCCATTATGGTCTGATAGAATACAAGGTAGTATCTCTATCTTTTTGTATTTGCTAAGAGTAGCTTTGTGGCATATCATATGGTCTATTTTAGAAAGGATCCATGTGCTGCTGAGAAGTAAGTGTATTCACTTCTTGATGGATGAAATATTCTATATATGTCTGTTAAGTCTAAATTAGCAATTGTGTTATTGAGTTCTATAGTTTCTTTGTTCAGTTTTTGCTTGAAAGATCTGTTCAATGGTGAGAGGGGTGTGTTAAAGTCACCAAGTATTATTGTGTTGTCGTCTATTTGGTTCCTGGAATTGAGAAGGATTTGATTGACATACATGTATGCGCCATTGTATGGGGCATAAATATTTATGATTGCTATTCTTGCTGATTTATGCTTCCCTTAAGGAGAATGAAATGTCTTTCACTATCCTAACAAATTTTTACTTGAAGTCCACTTTATCTGATATGAGAATGGAAACCCCTGCTTTTTTACTGAGTCTGTGTGCATGGTGTGTTTTTCCCCATCCTTTTACCTTTAGTCTGTGGGTATCTTTTTCTATGAGATGCATCTCTCGGAGGCAGCATATTGTTGGGTCTTTCTTTTTAATCCAATTTGCCAGTCTATGTCTTTTGATTGATGAGTTCAGGCATTAACGTTCAGGGTTTTTATTGAGGTATGATTTGTATTCCCAGTCATTTTGACTGATTTTTGGTTTTTACCTTCACTTGGTTTCTCCTTTATTTGGCTATTTCTTTAGGGTAGTTCCTCCCTATGCTGGTTTACATTGTTGATTATCATTTCTTCCTCATGGAATATTTTGCTGAGAATGTTCTGTAGTGCTGGCTTTCTATTTGTAAATTCATTTAGCTTTTTTTTTTTTATCATGGAAGGATTTTATTTCATCTTCAAATCTGAAGGTGAGTTTTGCTGGGTATAAGATTCTTGATTGGCATCCATTTTCTTTCAGGGCTTGGAATACATTATTCCAGTCTCTTCTTGCTTTTAGGGTCTGTGTTGAGAAATCTGCTGATAACCGTTTTGGTTTCCCCCTGAATGTAATCTGATGCTTTTTTTCTTGCAGCCTTTAAAATTCTAACTTTATTTTGTATGTTAGGTACTTTCATTATAATGTGCCTTGGTGTTGACCTGTTGTAGTTTTGTACATTTGGTGTCCTGAAAGCCTCTTGTATTTGATTTTCTATTTCATTCTTCAGATGTGGGACATTTTCTGACATTATTTCATGAATAGATTATTCATTCCTTTGGTTTGTATCTCTGTGCCTTCCTCAATCCCAATAATTCTTAAATTTGGTCTTTTCATGATATCCCATAATTCTTGTAGGCTTTGTTCATGAATTCTTACCATCTTCTCTGTTAGGTCAATTTTGTTTTCAAGATTCAATATTTTGTCTTCAATGTCTGATGTTTTATCCTCCATGTGATCTAGCCTGCTGGTTATGCTGTCTATTGAGATTTTAATTTGGTTTATTGTTTCCTTCATTTCAAGGATTTCTGTTTGGTTTGTTTTCAACATCTCTATCTCTTTATTGAAATGATCTTCTGCTTTCTGTATCTGTTCTTTAAACTGTTGATTGGTGCGATCATTCATTTCCTTCATTTTCTCTCTCATCTCATCGTTTGCCTCTCTGATCATTTTAATTATGTACATTCTGAACTCCCTTTCTGACATTTCTTCTACCATGTTATCACTGGATTCTGTTGATGCAGTATCTAGGTTTGTTTGAGACACTTTCTTCCCCTGTCTTCTCATGTCGTTCATGGAGCTTCCCTTCTATCAGTGAGAATCTGAGGTATAGCAGCTTCGCCCCATAAAACAAGTGGCGTCCCTGCAAGTTTCAATTTCTCACCTCCTAGTCTTCAGTAGCACTAGACCCTAGGCTGGGGCCAGGCTGGAGTAAGACTTGGCCTCTGGGCATGGCCTCCCAGCATGGGAGCCTCAAGTATGCGCTCTGTGCTCCCATCCCCCACGCTGAAGGCTCCCGCTTCTACATTGTGCCTGCTGCCCCCCCAGAGGTCCCATGGAAGTACTCTGGGCCGACATCCCAGGTAGGGAACTCTCACCCATCTGTGCTTGGGCTGAGCCTGATACCTGTCTTTGGGTCCACCTCCTGAATCTGAAATTCTCGAGGGACTCAGCTGAGCTGTACACAGTCACTGAGCTGGGCCCCCCAGAGAGAATGACCCAAGTGTCCTCTCCTCAGTGCCCACTTCCCGCACTGAAGCCTCTCGCCTATGGGCTGTTCTGGCGGCCCCCCTGGAGGACCCACATGAGCACTCTGGGCTCACGTCCTGAGTGGGGAACTCTCCCATTTTGTTACTATTGCTCTATAGTAGAGTTTAAGGTCTGGTATTGTGATGTCTCCTGCACCACTCTTCCTTCCCATGATTGCTTTGGTTATTCTGGGTCTTTTGTTTTTCCAGATGAATTTCATGATTGCTTTCTCTATTTCTATGAGGAATGTCATTGGGATTTAAATTGGGTTGCATTAAATCTGTATAGTGCCTTTGAAAGTATGGCCATTTTGACAATTCTTTCTATCCAAACTTCCCAAGTATTTTATTTTTTGAGGCTATTGTGAATGGAGTGGTTTTCCTAAATTCTCTTTCAGAGGCTTCATCACTTATGAATAGAAATGCATTAGATTTATGTGTGTTGATTTTATATTTTGCTACTTTACTGAATTTATTTATTCTTTCTAGAAATTTTCTGCTGGAGTTTTTTGTATCCTCTAAATATAGAATTATGTTGTCAGCAAATAGTGACAGCTTGAGTGTTTCTTTTCCTATTTGTATCTCTTTAATTTCATTGGTCTCTGTGATTGCTCTGTCTTGTGTTTCAAGGACTATGTTGAACAGAAGTGGTGAAAGAGAGCATACTGCCTTGTATATAAATATTTTCTTAACTTGAATGATAAATGTTAACCCAGTAGCCAACTTTATACTTTCAACTCATTTGAATGAATTTTATCTAATGATTTAAAGCAGTAATTGGAGCCAATCTTCCTATCTTCATATTCCTTGCTCTAGTTTATATCTGCTTTTCATATCCGCTATTCATGCCCTGGCACTATCTGCTACAACCTCAAATGATACCATCCATCTCTCTGCCTACTTTGAACTTGATATAAATTACAATTGCACAGCTTTTGCTTTTCCTTCTCTTCCTCTCTCATACTTTTTCTTTCTGTCTTTTTTTTCCTCTCCTATCTACACGATCTTATTCCTCCCTCCTTTTAGCCCTCACTTAAGGATTAGTAAGTCTACTAAATTTAGCAATTAATTTTTTGGCCTGTTACATGACTTTATTATAGATATATACCTGAATTTGAGGAATAACAAAGGTCAACTGCAACAAGTTTTTGTTCTTACAAGGTTGAATAAGGCCCAAAGTAAGTATAGTGCTAAGTGGTATCATTTAAAGCAGGGCTATTAGTATCAGCAGAGATCACACAATAAATTTTAAAAAAGAATTATGTGGATATTAACCCAAGATAGGACTTGGACTTTAAGGAAATAAAGCCCATGAAGTAGTCCTTCACTTGAAGAAATCAAAACCATATTGAAAGACATACAACAATATGAAACAAATAAACAATATAAAAAATATGAAAAAGCAAGGGAACAAACCATTGCAAATAATGCCAAATGCCTCAGCAACAGACTTCACTGACACCACAGTGGGGGAAATGTCAGAGAAGGAATTTAGAAGGTTTTTATATTTAAACTCTTCTATAAGCTAAATGGCAATGTAAGGAATGCAGTCAGAGAGAAAATATAGGAAATATCACATCAATAAAGAGATAGAGATTCTGAAAAAGAACCAAATAAAAATCCTTGAAATGAAGGAATCAAATAAACCAAATTAAAAATTCAATGGAATGCATTTGGCCTTTGTTTTTTTGGGCTTGGCTTATTTCGCTTGGCAGGATACTCTCCAACTCCATACGTTTATCAGCAAATGTCATAATTTTATTCTTTAAAGCTGAGTAATAGTTCATTGAATATATATATAGAATATTTAAGTTATATATAGATATATATAAGATATATATATCACATTTTCTTTATCCATTCATTTGTTAAAATTCACCTAGATTGGTTTCATAGTTTAGCTATTGTGACTTGAGCTGCTATAAACTTTGATGTGGCTGTGACACTGTAGGATGCTGATTTTTATCTTGTTACTGATTTCTAATTCTCTTCCATATGTACTGATAGAATACAAGGAATTATGTCTGTTTTTAGTATTTATTAAGACTTGTTTTGTGCCCTAAAATTTGTCTATTTTAGACAATGTTTCATGTGCAATGGAGAAGGAAGCGAATCCAGTTGTTTATGAATGGAACATTTTATAGATTCCTGTTAGGTTCATTTGATTAAAAACAGGCTTTTTTTGTTAGGTCTTTACTTAATGTCTGAATGATCTATCTATTAATGAGAGAGGTCTGTTAAAATTATCCATTATTATTGTATTATGGTTTATTTTATCCTTCATAGTAGTGTTTGTTTAATGTACATAGGACAGCAATTTTATTTTTTATTTTTTTGATACTGGGGATTGAACCCGGGGCACTCAACCAATGAGCCACATCCCTGGCCCTTTTTTAAATATACATTTTTTAGAGACAGGATCTCATTGAGTTGCTAAGTGCCTTGCTAAGTTGCCGAGGCTGGCTTTGAACTCTCTAGGATTACAGGTATGTGCCACCAGGCCCAGTAGGGCAGCGATTTTAGGGTCATAACTAATTTCAATCATTATGTCTTGTGATTTGATGCTTCCTGTAATCAGTTTGAAGTGGACTTTGTCTCTTCTAATTATGACTTGAAGAGTACTTTTTCATATATGAAAGTAACTAACTTACTTGATTTTGTCTCTGTTTACATGGTATATCTTTTCTCAGCCATTTATCTGCACCACGTGGATGACTTTATCTCTGGGGTGTATCACCTATAAATTACATTTCGTTCAGTCTTGTTTTTTGTTTGTTATGCCAATCTATGTCATTTTTAAAACCATTTATATGCAGTATTATTATAGAGAGATGATTTTATTTTTGCTAGTTTGGTTTATATTCTGATACTTCAAACAGATTCAAATGTACCTTAATTAGCAATACTTCAAGTGAGATTCATCCATACCTGACTTTGATATTTATCTTTCATTTATCTTTATGGTATATCTCATTGAACATTTTATAGTGCTGATTTGGGAGCTATGAATTCCTTTTTATCTTTTATTTATTTGGTTCTTCTTAGATATGCATAACGATAGGAAGTGTTTTGACATATTATACATATACGGAGTATAACTTACTCTATTAAGATCCCATTCTGTGGTTATACATGCTGTGGAGTTTCACTGATTATGTATTCACATAGGAACATAGGAAATTATGTCTGATACATTCTACTATCTTTCCTATTCCTATCCACTTCCCTTCCCTTCATTCCCCTTAGTCTAACCCAATGAATTTCTATTCTTCCCTGGCCACCCCTTATTGTGTTTTAGCATTCACATATCAGAGAGAACATTCAACCTTCGTTTTTTTGGGATAGGCTTATTTCACCTAGCATGATATTCTCCAGTTCCGTACATTTACTGGCAAATACTGTAATGTCATTCTTCTTTATAGCTGAGTAATATTCCTTTTTGTGTATGTACTACATTTTCTTTGTCCAATCATCTGTTGAAGGATACCTATGATGATCCACAGCTTAGCTATTGGGAATTGAGCTGCTATAAACATTTATATGGCTATGTTACAACAGTATGCTGATTTTAAGTCCTTTCAGGTATATGCTAAGGTATGAGATAACTGGGTCAAATGATGGTCCCATGCCAAGTTTTCTGAGAAATCTCCATTTTGCTTTCCAGAATGATTGAAGCCATTTGCATTCCCACCAGCAATGTATGAGTGAACCTTTTCCCCACATCCTTGTTAACATTTATTTGTAGTTGTATTCTCGATAATTGCCATTATGACTGGAGTGAGATGGAATCTCAGTGCAGTTTTAATTTGCAGTTCTTTAATTTATAGAGATGTTGAACATTTTTTAATGTATTTTTTTGAGTATTTGTATTTCTTCTGTGAAGTGTCTGTTGAGTTCTTTTACCCATTTATTGATTGGCTTATTTCTTTTTGTGTGTGTGTGTTAAGTTTTTTTAGTTCTTTGTATATCCTGTAGTTAAATGATTTAAAGGTGGCAAAGATTTTCTCCCATTCTGTAGGCTCTCCATGTTCTTGTTTGTTTCCTTTGCTGGGAAGAAGCTTTTTAGAATGATACCATCCCATTAATTGATTCTTGATTTTATTTCTTATGCTTTATGACTCGTGTTGAGGCTATGGGTTTCTACACCAGCATGATAGAGAGCTGGGTCTAGCTTTTTTTCCTGTCAGTCTCACGGACTCTGGTATAATGCCTAGATTCTTGATTCATTTGAGTTGGTTTTGGGCCAGATGAGAGATAGAGGTTCCATTTCATTTTTCTGCATATGGATTTCCTGTTTCCATCATATTTGTTGAAGGGGTTATCTTTTATCCAATATATATTTACAGCAACTTTGTTTTGTATGAAGTAATTATATTTATGTGAGTTTTTCTCTGCTTCTTCTATTCTTTTCCATTGTCTTCACGTCTGTTTTGGTGCCAATACCATGCTATTTAATTTAAGGTCTGGTATTGTGATGTCTCCTGCTTCACCTTTCTCACTAATGATTGCTTTGGCTATTCTGAGTCTCTTATTCTTCCAAATGAATTTCATCACAGCTTTTTCTATTTCTGTGAAGAATATCATTGGAATATTTAGGAATTGTATTATATTTGTATAGCACTTTTGGTATTATGGCCATTTTGACAATACTAATTCTGCCTGTCAAAGAACAATGGAGATTTTTCCATCTTCTAGGTCATCTTCAATTTCTTTTTTAGAGTTCTGTTATTTTCATTGTAGAGGACTTTCACCTTTTATCTTAGATTGACTCACAAGTATTTTTTTGAGAATTCAATATAAACAAATATTGAATTTATTGGATAATATCCAATAAAAAACAAAGAATTCAAAAAACTAAAACCTTCATGACCAAATAAATAAAGGAGCAAAAGATTTGAATCAACACTTATTAGAGGTTGAAATAAAAATTGTCAACCATATAAAAATATTTTTAGTTGTATATGGAACAATACCTTTATTTTGTTTATTTATTTTTTTGTGATGCTGAGGATCAGACCCAGTGCCTTACATACACTAGGAAGTACCCCACTGATGATTCACAACCCCAGCCCCTGCCAATTTTTGAGAAAAAGTATTCAAATTCTCTAGCAATCAGAGAAATGCAAATCAAAATCATGTTAAGGTTTAATCTCATTCCAGTCAGAAGTACAATTGTCAAGAATACAAAAATTAATAAATGTTGCTGAGGATGTGGGTGAAAAAGTCCACTCATACATTATGGGTAACACGACAAATTAGTTCAAACACTCTGCAAAGCAGTATGGAGATTCCTCAAAAAAATTAGGAATTAAACTACCATACAATCTAGCTATCCCACTCCTTGGTATATATCTGAATATTTAAAATCAGAGTTCTACAGTGAAACAGCTACATCAATGTTCATAGGAGCATAATTCATGATAGTTATGCTATGAAACCAATCTAGGTATCCCTCAACAAATGATTGGATAAAGAAAATGTGGTGTATATTTATGCAATGGAGTATTACTCAGCCATCAAGAAGACTGAAATTATGCTATTTGCCAGAAAATTAATGGATCTGGAGACTATCATGCTATGCGATATAAGCCAGTACCAAAAAGTCAAGGTCAAATGTTTTCCTTGATATTGGAAGGTAATCCAAAATAAGGAGTTGAGGCAGATTAGAGAGAAGGGGGAAGGGTAGAAAGCAAAAAACAAGACTGGAAATCTCAAAAATAGAAGAAATATCAGTGGCACAAGTGAAGAGGATTGAGGGGGAGTAAGCAGGGACATGAAAAGTGAAATGAATCTAACAGAACTTGTGTATGTACTTACATGAATACAACACAGTGAATCCCAACATCATGCACATCCACAAGACACTTGTTAAAAAAAAACTATAAATAATAAGGATACAGTGTAACTTCACATCATGTACAACAACATAAATTGGACTTTGCACTCCATGTATATATGATATGTCAAGATACATTCTACTGTCATATATAACTAAAAAGAAAAAATAAAAAACTAAAAAAAAAAACCCTATAAATAAATCATAGAAAAATCAGTAGAACAGAGGGAGGGGAGCAGGAGGAGGAAGAAGGAAGTGCTGGACACTAAATTAGAGCAAATTATATTCTATGTTTTTGTGATTATGTAAAAATGTATCCTAATGTTTTATATAGAAAAGGATAAAAAAATATTAATAATACAAATAAATTTTTAAATTAAAAATGTTTAAATCTTTCCACTGAGCTAGCTATTCTTATCCTTCTATCCCTTTTTAGACTTTGGGTCTCTTAAGAGGATCCAGAACTAGATAATATTAAACCCAACTTCCTGTTGTGATTTTGTCCACTCTGCCTGATGGAGCAGAGTGACTCTCAACTTTTCTGTTCATCAGTGCTGAGGAATGGAATGGGTAATATCTTCTATTCGAATTTTTGTACAGAGTTTTCTGATTACTGCTTTTCCTAGATGGAAGTGGTATAGAGATCTATTTGGCAATTTTTAATTGCTGTAGATGAGTTCTTATTGGAATTTTGAATCTTGGTTTGGGATAGGTACTACAGAGTGCTAAAATCTTTGCATTCATAGGGCTAGGGAGATGTCAATCTCAGCTGGGCAGGGTTTCTGTCATCTCTCAGAGTTCTACTTATGGAGCAGAGTGACAGATCAACCTGTGTGTATGGTGTAGGGTAGATCTCCTGTAGCCTGCCGGCCGCCCAAATATAAATTTCCAATTCTTGGTTCAGAACGTAATCGTTCCCACCATATCAATCTCTTCCATCTTTTTCAGTCATTTGCACCACCAAGCTCAAAGGAAATCTGTTTTCATTGTCCTGTCCCCAGTGCAATCACACCTGCCTGCGTGGACAACTTTTCCAATCCATTTCCTCACTGTGAAGTTCAAAGGAAAACAGATTGTACTCTTCTCTGTATATTTGCCTTAAATCCGCCTGGATTCACTATGTCCTATAACAGTTTTGGGCTCATGGTTTGCCAGTGTGTTTTGGATCATACAGTAAGCACTGGTTGAGAGAGAGGAAACATTTTTAAGGACTTTTGGGTTCCCTTAGGAAAGAGATCCAGCACAAAGATTTTGAGCTGAATTTTCCCCTCGGTTCTTCACTTAAAGGTTGAGAAACATGGAGCACATTTTGTGTTCCAAATCTGTCTGCTGTGTTTTTTTTGTTTTTATTTGTTTTGTTTTGTCCCTTTCTGTTGCCCCTTGCTTTGTGGTGACACAGCACCACTTACTCTGATGAATGTATTTCCTTTTATCAACCATTCATTACACCCTATCTCTGGACTTCTCCTAATATCTATAGACAAATTATGGTACATAATAGTTTTCTTGGGACTCTCACTTCACTGTGAAGCTGTCTACCTGTCCTTCAAATTCCAAACAACAGAGCAGGTGGAACATGTTTCCTTCCTCTACTGAACCATCTTGTTAAATCCAAGGAAGGGATTTTTTTAATATCAGTTTTGACTTAAGATCTTGTTCATGAAGAAAGCCATATCTGAGTTAAAAACGATTTTGGGCAAAGGGAGGTACAAAAGTCCTAAATCTGGAGTTCAATTGGAAAGAAGTGGTAGTGTGTGGCAACGTTCAAAATACAGGCAAGACCATGATTTTTCAGTCCTCGTAAAAATACCAAAGTACTGAAAAAGAGTAACCTAGGCCATTGAATGAAAATGCAGTTCCCTTAAACCTTATTGAATTCATCTAAGAGTGGAAAGCACCAGGGTCTGTACCTGGAAAAAGTTTTCAAAGTGATTATGGCATATCCTATGATCAATAATTTTGATTTTTCTCTTTAATAAATGGAAAGATATGTTAATAAATAATAAATGGAAATTTATTATTAATGGAAAGATATGGAAATAAATAATAAATGGAAATTTATCTTTCAAACTTTAGCAAGCATCAGAATCCTTGCTTTGGGTAATTAAATAATTTCACTAGGCCTTATCCTCTAGAGGTCAATTTAGTAACTCAGGGATGGGGTCTGAGAATTTTTAATTTCTAGTAAGTTCCAAGTGATTCTAGTGCTTCTGGTTCATGGACCATATTTTGCAAACTACTGTTGAGAAATATTAAGCTAGGTAATTACATTACCTTTTAATATAAAAGTGTCTAAAGGTTTATTAGGAGGTAATTATGCTAAGGCCTTGGGAAAGGAAGGGCAATTTCCGATAAAACAATAAAATTTCTTAGATCTTCATATGGCAAAATGTCTTATTCATTTTCTGAAGCTAACATAGACTGGTGAGACCGCAGTTTGAATAGTGAAAAGAAAGAGAAAGCAAAGAGCTTGAATCTGCAGGAGGCAGATCCTGGTGGAGCAGAATCCTTAGGGCCTTGTAGGCTGTTAATTAAATTGATCCTCATTCTGAAAATAGCCGTCCATTAGATGGCTGTAAATGAGGAAATAAAATGACTGAAATTATTTTAAGTGTTTGAGGGAAATACTGAGTTTACAAGGGACTATAAGCTAAAAAGTAAAATAATGGAAAACTAATCAATTTCTAAGAAATTTAGAGTAATCTGGGGTTCACATGTGCCTATACAAAAGAGTATTAATAATAATTATACCTTACATATTTATACTTCCTTGAATTTTGCAAAGAACTTTCACACACATACTTAACTGACTTCACAGCAATACCATTGAATATGGTATTTGATATGTGCATTACTTGAAGTAAATAGAAATTATTAACTCACAGGAAAATATGAAGAGATTGTTTTGTTGAACCAAATTGGCTTGACATATTATCAGCTAGATTTATGAGCCCTTCTGGGGGAAAAAATGATGCTTAATGACACAATGAGGTAAAGACTATGAGATGATCAAGAGCACAAAGCAGCTTATGAACGGACTATACAAACATCTAGAAACAGAAACCACAAAGCATTGTATTTTCAGAACAGGAAAAAGAAGAAAGAAAAGAAAATCATTGTTATGTAAGTCACATATTGTATAAACTGGATTTGTATATAACCAAGAATTAATGAAAGATGAAAAAATAAGACAAAGATACCTCAAGAGTAAAATGAGACTGGAAAAGCAAAGTTGCGTGCAAATCTGATTGTTCCCAACCAATCATGTCAACAAAACAGAAGTGTATGTGCTGCCTGTTCCCATTAGATAGTGGTCACGTTACACCATCTGTGCCTGGCAGATGTCTAGTTCCAACACAAAAGATACCTGCAATAATAGCATCAAGGTGCACAAATCCAAGTTTACTTGTCACAGTTTTGTTAATGTATAACATTCCTTAAGATTAAAAAAATGCCTCTCTTTTTAGGAAGATGAATAAGAACAGACTGGAGATTCACAGTTGCATGCACCATTGAATATGGTATTTGATATGTGTGTTTAACACACAGGTTTTATTATGCAGTTTCCCTCTAGTAGTTGAGTGTTTTTACTAAGAGATGAGAGTTTTGTCAAATACTTTTTCAGAATCAATCAAAGACTCTAGTACTTCATTTTCTTGGTGTGGTGTATTACAATGATTGGTTTCCATGTTGTAACACACTTATATTTCAAGAATAAATTGTATTGGGTAATAATGTATAATTCTTTCAAAATGCTTCTGAATTTCATCTGCTAGTATTTTCTTAGGAATTTTTTCATCTTTATTCCTAAGTGATATTGTTCTTCCTGTACTATCTTTGACTGATACTAGAATACTGATGGCCTCATAGATGAGTAAGGGAATGTTCCCTCATCTTTAGTTTTTTTGAAAATTTTTAGAAGGATAGACATTAGTTCTTCTTAATATGTTTGGTAGTATTTACTGAAGCCATCAGGTCCAGGGTTTTGCTTTGTCAGGAGATTTCTTTTTTTTATTACAGATTCAATTTTCTATCAGTTATAGTTCCATTCAGATTTTCTATCACTTTTTGATACAGTCTTTGTAGATTTTGTGCTTGTGGCAATTTGTCCATTCTGTCTAGGTTATCTGAGTTACTGGTATACAGTAGCTTACAATACAATAGCTCACTCTCATATAAGGACACATAGGAACTCTAGTTTATAAACCCAGTTTAATATCCAGCCAACAGGCATAATACAAATGTCACCTATGTTAACAGGCCACCTCCTATGACTGAACCTCAAATGGAAATGACCCACATGAGCTCAGGAAATATATTGAAACATGAGAGAAGATGGAGCTTTTTAAAAATATATTTTTTGTTTTATTTCATTTTGAACTATTAAACATGGACGCTTTGCAGTGAGGAATAAATAAATAATAGTAAACAGCTTGACAATTTATAAGACTTTCACTAAATGAGTTTTTACAATAGTCTCAGAAGGTCTCTGGAATGGTCTATATGCTTTGGAGTATTAAATATTATATTCTGTGTTCTATTCTAAAGGATATTAGCTGTGAGATTGCTTGCTAACTAATTCAAAACTCTGAATGCTTCCTCTTCTAAATGCCCAGTGAGAAACTTCTACATATGTTCAAAGGAAGAAAAAGTGAATAGATCATCTGTCTTTTGAAAATTGCTATACTACACCTTTGATGATTTTTCTTGTGAAAAATATCTCTCTCCATCCTCCTCAGTATTAAATCATTTTTATGATTTACTATACTGACAATAATGTTTTGCTAGAAATGCCTACCCCTTTTGTTTTTTGAAAGAAGTGTTCTGAGTTTCCTGATAATATCATGTTATCCCTGCAGTGACTGGACATTATCTTGTTTTAAGCACATGATCCTGCTGGCTTAAAATGCCACAAAAGGTCCATCATTGGGATTTTAATTGGAATTGCATTGAATTTGTATAGCATTTTTGGAAGTATGGCCATTTTGACAATATTAATTCTGCCTATCCAAGAACATGGGAGATCTTTCCATCTTCTCAGATGCTCTTCAACTTCTTTCTTTAGTGTTCTGTAGTTCTCAGTGTAGAGGTCTTTCACATCTTTTGTTAGATTGATTCCCAAGTATTTTATTTTTTTTGAGGTTAATGTGAATGGGGTAGTTAGAAATAGAGCAAGCAATCATGAAATTCATTTGGAGGAATAAGAGACCCAGAATTGCTAAAACAATCCTTAGCAAGAAGAGCGAAGCAAGGGGTTTCACAATACCAGACCTTCAACTATACTACAGAGCAATAGTAACAAAAACAGCATGGTATTGGTACCAAAATAGACAGGTAGATCAATGGTACAGAATAGAGGACACAGAGACAAACCCACATAAATACAGGTATCTCATACTTGACAAAGGAGGCAAAAACATGCAATGGAGAAAAGACAGCCTCTTCAACAAATGGTGCTGGGAAAACTGGAAATCCATATGCAGCAAAATGAAACTAAACCCATATCTCTCACCCTGTACAAAACTCAACTCAAAGTGGATCAAGGACCAAGGAATTAGACCAGAGACTCTGCACCTAATAGAAAATAGGTCCAAATCTTCATCACGTTGGCCTAGGACCAGATTTCCTTAACATGACTCCCAAAGCGCAAGAAATAAAAGCACGATTCAATGATTGGGATAGAGTCAAACTAAAAAACTTTTTCTCAGCAAAGGAAACAATCAACAATGTGAAGAGAGAGCCTTCAGAGTGGGAGAAAATCTTTGCCACACACACTTCAGACAGAGCACTAATCTCCAGAATCTACCAAGTACTCAAAAATCTTTACACCAAGAACACCAATAACCCCATCAATAAATGGGCCAAGGAAATGAACAGACACTTTACAGAGGAAGATCTACAAGCAATCAACAGATTTATGAAAAAATGTTCAACACCCCTCGTTATAAGAGAAATGCAAATCAAAACCACTTTAAGATTTCATCTTACCCCAATTAGAATGTCTTTCATTAAGAACACAGGCAACAACAGGTGTTGGCGAGGATGTGGGGAAAAGGGTACACTCATACATTGCTGGTGGGAGTGCAAGTTGGTGCAGCCACTCTGGAAAGCAGTGTGGAGATTCCTTAGAAAACTTGGAATAGATCCACCATTTGATCCAGCTATCCCACTTCTTGGCCTATACCCAAAGGACTTAAAATCAGATTACTACAGTGATGCAGCCACATCAATGTTCATAGCTGCTCCATTCATAATAGCTAGATTATGGAATCAACCTAGATGCCCTTCAGTAGATGAATGGATAAAGAAACTGTGGTATGTATACACAATGGAATATTACTCAGCCATAAAGAAGAATAAAATTATGGCATTTGTAGGTAAATGGATGATGTTGGAGACTGTTATGCTAAGTGAGATCAGCCAATCCCAAAAATCCAAAGGCCGAATGGTCTCTCTGATAAATGAATGATGATGCACAATGCGGGGGGAAGGGTGGCAAGAATGGAGGCAGGATAGATAGCATAGAGGGAAGGGAGGGGTGGGGGCGGGGTGGGGGGTAAAAATAATAACAGAATGTGTGACAGATACCATTGCCCTGTGTACATGTATGAATGCATAGATGGTGTGACTCTACTTTGTATACAGCCAGTGAAACAATAGCTGTACTCCATTTGTGTTCAATGAATCAATAAGTAAATTAAAAAAAAATAAATTAAAAAAAAAGACCAATGGAAATAGAATAAAAGACAGAGACAAACCCACATAAATACAGTTATTTAATACCAGACAAAGGTGCCAAAAATATATGTTGGAAAAAAGATAAAAAAATAAATAAATAAATAAATAAATAAATAAATAAAATGCCACAAAAGGATTTTGTAATTTTTAAATGTATTGAAAGTATTATTTGAAAATATTAACTCAGCTCAATGTTGGTAATGGTAGAATATCATGTTATTAAATATAGATAGCCACTAAAAATTCCCCAAACTTATAAGGAAAAGTCAGGAAAAACAACTTCCAAAAATCATTATTTCAATAGTTTTCCCCTCCCCATTACATTAGAACTTTACATTTAATTTCCCACTTAGATATTAGTTTAGGAAATTGAATATATTTTTATGAGAGAGGCTGTATTAAAATTTTTTAATATAGACATTCAAAAACTCATTGGTCACATCCAAATTTCTTTAAGAATAAAGAGACAGAAATCACTAATTGTACAAGTTCATGTATCCTAGCGATGCATTACTTTGTAATAACAGTGGTGATTTCAGTTCTTCTTAAAATGGTCAAGAATTATCAAGAATTTCAAATTCTTTAAATATGTCTTTTATTTGAGAAAATTAATAGAGTCACCTAAAAGCTTTCATTTAAAAATATTTTAGGGTTTTATTTTCATGTTTAATAATATAATTCAGATGCCAGGAGATTAACAAACAATATAATCCAGACAGTGAATATGGTATGATTATTATAAGCTATTAGACACATACAGCCTTGGATTATAACACACAAGAGACAAGCAAAGTTTTCAAAAATCCAAGAGGAATGAGAATATCATAATAAATGTTCTAAAGTAAAATTATTTTCAAGGTAGATGATATATGTTACTCATTTTTAAAAGTCAATAAAACATTCCTCTTTTGGCTTAGTGTCCTATTATTTGTTACAACCATCTGGAACTTGAACACATTTCATATTCTATTATTTTCAGAGGAATAATTATTTGATAGTATTATGCCCCTGAGTTGTTTTAACGCTTAGTTACATCTGAAAAGTATTCCAATAAGCCAGAGAAATTAACCTGCTCATAGTGGCTAATTATATTTTATTTGACATATTCAAAGAGTTATCATAAGTAACAGAGTGAAGCCAGATTGAATCTTAGAAACTTATGTTCAAAATGTTTGGAATTTATAATGAAAATGCAAAGCACTATTGCAACTACATTTAACTTAAGTTTATCCATATGTAGTTACAAGTTAGGTAAAGATGGGAGAATATATTCTTGGTTTTGCTAGCATAATAACTTTGAGTGCCTTCTGTTTAAATTGTTCACAGAAAAAAATCTATCTAGATCTTTGAACCTTTTAAATCTCAACCATTCTACAATTATAAATAAACAACTTACCATAA
This sequence comes from Glaucomys volans, assembly GCA_020662805.1. Classification (NCBI taxonomy): domain Eukaryota; kingdom Metazoa; phylum Chordata; class Mammalia; order Rodentia; family Sciuridae; genus Glaucomys; species Glaucomys volans. The sequence continues at coordinate 204,137 of JAJEJO010050379.1, read as the reverse complement.
TATTTTAAAACAGATTGCAGAAACTTTATTATGGTAAGTCTAAGATTTTTAAAATTTATTTTTAACATAATCACACCTCATTTACTAAACGGAATTTTAGCTCATAAAGAAGAGGTTTTAGGTTAGAGTTTCAGAAAGCTCTATTTTGCTGTCCTTTATGTACTGGATGGATAGAGCAAAAGTAACATAAGGAATTGTGTGATGTTATTTTACTCATTTAGTAATAACAACCTGGGCCAAACCACTAGTTGTAAGGACTAAAAGATGGAAAGAAATTTGAGAGCTATTTAGAGTATAGAATTGGACCATTGGAACATAGAATTGGCAGGATTAATAGGCAAGATTCTCTGTATACTGTATGAATTAGTTTAAAATTTTGGGGGGATAATAATTGAAGTTAATTCTTCTCCAAGTATTGTGAATATGGCTCAGACTAGCAAACAGCATAAAGTGATTTTTTTTAAAAAAGAGCAATGCTAAATTGCAAAACTCAAAATAAATACATAGAAAGGCTCTCCCCTGGCTCCAAGATTCAAAGATAATCAATCCCACTCCATTTCTCATGAACATTTATGTTTGCATTGGAACCATGGTATTCTCTGAACTCCCAAATTCTCTTATTACTAAAGTAAATGTTGCTTCTAAACTGTATTTCATGTTGACTCTAGCCCTGCAATATGCTGCCTCTTTTCTAAAATTCAGAATACTTTATGGATTGCAATAATTATTAATATTAGGTATCCATTTGACTGGATTAGGTCATATCTAGAAACCAGTAAAAGCATTATTTTGAGTGTGCTTCCAGAGGACATTAGTGTGATTTTGGACTAAGTGGGTAGGATCTCCTCAATCTGGGCAGACATATTCAGTGAACTAGGGCCTTGGAGAGAACAAATACAGAAAGTGAAGCGGTCTCTTCTTAAAGAGGGATTGTAGACTCTTTCTTTACTGCCTCAATCTTTAGAACTCAGAAATTGCTTTGTCTTTGGATTTACACCAGCATTCCCCTAAATTCTTAGGTTTTCGGCTTCAGATTGAGCTACATCATTGGTTTTCCAGGTTCTCAAACCTTTGGACTGTGACTAAACTGCTAAACAGCATCCCAGAGTTTCCAGGTTGCACAAGCCCTGCCATGGGCCTTCTTAGCCATCATATTTGCATGATTCAACTCTCTTAATATGTCTATTCTCATACATCCATATCTAGACAGTTATAGATGTGTGCATATATATCCCATTGTTTCTGTCCCTTTTTTTTTTTTAACCCTTTGACAAATAGTTGGGCTGAATCAGCATTTCCCCTTCTTTTTCTTTGGCTTTTTAAATTTCTTTGCTAAGCCTATTTTATATAATACAAATTTATAGATTACTAATTGTTCTCCTATTTTTGTATGTTGTAACTGCAAGACCAGAAGCCAAAATTATTTTTTAGAACTAAAATTTGAGTCATATATTTGAGTCAGTATATATACAACCTAATTTAGCTTGTTTTGGACTTTTTTTTTTTTGTTTTTCAATGATTTTTTTGGTACTGGGCATTGACCGCAGGGAGGCTCTTCCCAGGGCTTTATCCACAGTCTTTTTTATTTCATTTATTTTATTTTTGGCAGGGAACTTTCCAGGAATTGAACTCAGGGACACTTGACCATTGAGCCACATCCCCAGCCCTTTCGTATATTTAATTTAGAGTCGGGGTCCCACTGAGTTGCTTAGGGCCTCACTTTCCTGAGGCTGACTTTGAACTCAAAATCTTTCTGTCTTAGCCTCCTAAGCCACTGGGATTACAGGTGTGCCCCACCACACCTGGCAATTTTTTTTTTTCCTAATTTTGAGAAATGTTCTCCCTTAATTTTCCAGGATGATTCAAATTCATGAAAAGTTATAAATTTATAAAAGTTATATAAAAATAATAACAAAATAGATTTATTCTAGAATATGCTATAGAATAGTTTCTCTATATGGAAGTAAAATATAAAATATTCAGACACATTTTTGCTCTGTTTCTTTATACTTAACATGTTTTAAAAACAATTTAGCTTAATTCTTTTTAAAAATATGAGTTTCATATTGTATTTATTTATACATATAAATACACACTCACATATATATGTACATATATATAGGATAGTCAAATGCAATTCACCTAAATATAAAAATAAATTAAAAATAGAGGAAATAAGTATAAATACAAAGAAATGAGCTCTCATAATATCAAAACTATGAAAATTAAAATGTAAAGCCAACATAATTTAATGTGGAATAGTCATTTTATTTTTAAACAGAATATGATTTTACACAAAATAATAAAATTTAATTTTATGAAAATATATGCTGGAATCATGAGCATAACAAACTACTAAATCCTATAAACTAAAAATAAACAGAAAATCAATCTTATTGAATCATTGTTTATTTTCTGAGCTTCAACTTTAATGTTTGCTTCCATAGTATTATTGCAAAGGTATTACAACAAAAGAAAGGATGGAACAATTTATGAAAGGAACCTGTGTTGGGGTTGCTAGATCCTCCAAGAATAAAAGGTATGAACAATGACTATGTCAAAGACTCAAATGGAAGAAACAAGGAATCAAAAAGATTAGTCACATAAAAGACAAAAATAATGGAAAAGCTTTTACACCATCTATACTGGGAAAAGATCTTCTGAGACTGAAATCTTTAAGGTGCAGGAAATGAATCTTTAAGGTGCATTATCCCAAACATGATAATGGCAACTTCCATATCAGCAAAATTGCAAAGTGGGTGAATTTAAGAGTGTCATGTTGTCAATTTTGGCGTGGAACACCACTGCCTAATCAAAACTCAGGGAAGAGCGATGCTCTCTTATATGCCGAAGAACTACTGTGGTTTATGAGCGAGCTGGAGCTATTGACCGTGACTGGTACTCAGTTTCTAGATCTCTTGGGTCTGTAGTTAAACACAGCATTTATATTAGGAAAGTTCTAGTTTTATATACAATAATTTTAAATATGACACTTTGAACAATTACTTGCAAATTACTTAAACTCTCTGAAACTTAATTTCCTTATCTGTAAAATGAAAGTAATATTTTCTTTCCAGAGCTATTATGTTTAATAAAAGATTTCTTTATATGTTACTTAGAACAGAGTTTTACATTTGACAAGGTTTCTATTGTTAAGAACATTACTGATCCTAAGTACAAAGGAACCATCACTGACTTTCTACAGTTCTTCTAAACTGGACATAATATATTACCAGATAAAATGGCAAAAAATGATTAAATATCAGAGAAAACATTCGGCCTTTGGTTTTGGGGGTTTCTTTTATTTACAAATAAAAAATAAATTTAAATAAATAAGTAAATAAATGAATAAAATGATTAAATAATTGTGTAGAATTCAAAATGTTCCAGTATGTACACAAACATATTTAAAATTCTACATAGGAACAGTAAAAAATTCAATCTAAAAGGTAAACGGAATAATACATTTAAACAAAAATAATGCTAACATATCAAATCATTGACAGTTTCTTGGGAGGCAAGTTCAGAGTTTTATGAGTTCATTGTGAGATGATAATTGATAGAAGCATACAAATTTCAAAAGATGCACGTTTAATTTAAAAGCATAGAATATGGTAGCCAGATCAAACAGAAGATAATTCAATTTGAATTACAAATAAATTTTCTTTACTATCAATGTTTTGTAATATTGATATATATATTTGCCTGAAATTAAAATTGAATGAGGCACTCTACATGTTTATTGAACAGCAATAATATTTAAATTGGCTTTAAAAAAGAAGAAGAAAAGAGATTTAAAATTACATACGTGCAAATCAATCTATGAATAATTAAAATAAGATCATGAAAACTTGAAAACTCAATTTATTTTAATAGAAAGGACAATACAAAAATGCCTAAGTGTCACGAGCAACCTAGCCCAAGGACCCTGCCTGGATCCTAACAGACTGGAACAGCAGACACCTGCATAAAAAATAGGCAAACATGAATTTTATGCAGCTTGATCAAACTGGGGAGTAGTGAGATTGCTTATCCCCCCAGTTCCACAGAAGCAGTGATGATTTATAGAAGTAAAACACAAGTGATATACATGTTAATTAAATTAGTGGCACTAGATAGGTCAGGGCAAGGGACAATCTCCATTCTCACTTCCTTGGCATTTACAGGTCAAGGAGAGGTTAAACATCCATTCAATTTCCACTCTTAGCATGAGGAGGCCTCAATTTGAGACAAGACTCAATTTCTGTTTTGTAAGAAAGTAGAAATAATTCACAGACAAATAATACAGGAATATTACTCTGAGATATTTGCAAAACACCGCAGTGTTACTCTTAATAAAATTATTACAAAAAATCCCCAAATAGTTTAAATCTCTTATGGAGAATTCAAAATTAAGACTATATTGTCATAGTAGAAGTATACTTAATGCCTGAGAAAAACATATCTGCTATATTATCAGGAGATAAAAATTATAAAGTCCAAATTTGGCCAGTAAGTACTTGAGTATATGGAAAGTATATTTTAAGAATAATATTTGGGAGCTGGAGATATAGCTCAGTTGGTGGAGTGCTTGCCTCATAAGCAAAGGCCCTGGGTTCAACCCCTAGCAAAAATATAAAAATAAATAATAATACTACTACTGATAATAATATTTTGTAGCTCTACTCTTGTTAAATCAAGTAATTTAGTCTCTGCTCCTAAATTCACTGTAAAATATACAGAAACAAATTTAGTCCAAATAACCTAGAATAGTAAGCTGTTAGTTAGCCAAGAATCTGATGTAATTGAATTTGGACTGCAAAAATATTACTGTGAAAGTATAACGTTTCTATGACACATAAGTTGAATATTTTAAAAGACTCAACCAATTGAATTGGTAAAAAATTGTTTATATGAAAATATTATAAAGAATTCACTGTGCCCTCTGTTTGAATTATAAGTGTTTTTAAGTTCCATCAAAAGAAAGATCTCCCATGTTCTTGGATAGGCAGAATTAATATTGTCAAAATGGCCATACTTCCAAAAGTGCTATACAAATTCAATGCAATTCCAATTAAAATCCCAATGACAGACCTCATAGAAATAGAGCAAGCAATCATGAAATTCATTTGGAGGAATAAGAGACCCAGAATTGCTAAAGCAATCCTTAGCAAGAAGAGCGAAGCAGGGGGTATCACAATACCAGATCTTCAACTATATTACAGAGCAATAGTAACAAAAACAGCATGGTATTGGCACCAAAATAGACAGGTAGATCAATGGTACAGAATAGAGGACACAGAGACAAACCCACATAAATACAGGTATCTCATACTTGACAAAGGAGCCAAAAACATACAGTGGAGAAAGGACAGCCTCTTCAACAAATGGTGCTGGGAAAATTGGAAATCCATATGCAGCAAAATGAAACTAAACCCATATCTCTCACCCTGTACAAAACTCAACTCAAAGTGGATCAAGGACCTAGAAATTAGACCAGAGACTCTGCACCTAATAGAAGAGAAAATAGGTCCAAATCTTCATCATGTTGGCCTAGGACCAGATTTCCTGAACATGACTCCCAAAGTGCAAGAAATAAAAGCAGGAATCAATGATTGGGATAGAGTCAAATTAAAAAGCTTTTTCTCAGCAAAGGAAACAATCAGCAATGTGAAGAGAGAGCCTTCAGAGTGGGAGAAAATCTTTGACACACACACTTCAGATAGAGCACGAATCTCCAGAATCTACAAAGTACTCAAAAATCTTTACACCAAGAACACTAATAACCCAATCAATAAATGGGCCAAGGAAATGAAAAGACACTTTACAGAGGAAAATCTACAAGCAATCAACAGATTTATGAAAAAATGTTCAACATCCCTTGTTATAAGAGAAATACAAATCAAAACCACCTTAAGATTTCATCTTACCCCAATTAGAAGGTCTTTTATTAAGAACCCAGGCAACAACAGGTGTTGGCGAGGATGTGGGGAAAAGGGTACACTCATCCATTGCTGGTGGGAGTGCAAGTTAGTGCAGCCACTCTGGAAAGCAGTGTGGAGATTCCTTAGAAAACTTGGAATGGATCCACCGTTTGACCCAGCTATCCCACTCCTTGGCCTATACCCAAAGGACTTAAAATCAGCATACTACAGTGATGCAACCACATCAATGTTCATAGCTGCTCAATTCACAATAGCTAGATTGTGGAGCCAACCTAGATGTCCTTCAATAGATGAATGGATAAAGAAACTGTGGTATATATATACAATGGAATATTAGCCATAAAGAAGAATAAAATTATGGCATTTGTAGGTAAATGGATGATATTGGAGACTGTTATGCTAAGTGAGATCAGCCAATCCCAAAAATCCAAAGGCTAAATGGTCTCTCTGATAAATCATAATGCGGGGGGTGGGGGGAAGGGTGGCAAGAATGGAGGAAGGATAGATAGCATAGAGGGAAGGGAGGGGTGGGGTTAGGGTGGGGGGTAAGAATATTAACAGAATGTGTGACATCATTACCCTGTGTACATGTATGAATGCACAGATGGTGTGATTCTACTTTGTGTACAACCAGAGAAACAATAGCTGTACTCCATTTGTGCTCAATGAATCAATAAGCAAATAAAAAAAGAAAAGAAAATAATAAAAAATAAATAAATAAATAAATTCTCGGTCCTTGAAAAAAAAAAAAAAAAAAAAAGAAAGTCATTAATCTCAATACCAGAATTTAAACTGTACTACAGAGCCATAGTAACAAAATTGGCACGGTATTGGCACCAAAACAGACACACAGAGCAATGGTACAGAATAGAAGACACAGAGACAAAGACCACATAAATACAATTATCTCATAGTAGACAAAGGAACCAAAAACATACATTGAAGAAAAGATAGGCTCTTCAACATATGGTGCTAGGGAAACTGAAAATCCATATGTAGCAAAATGGCATGAAACCCCTCTCTCTCATTCTGCAAAAATACCAATTCAAAGTGGATCAAAGACTTAGACATTAGTACAGAGAGCCTACACCTAACAGAAGAAAAAGTAGGCCCAAATCTCCATCATGCTGGCTTAGGAACTGACTTCCTTAACAAAATTCCTAAAGTGCAAGAAGTAAAGTCAAGAATCAATAAATGGGATGGATTCAAACTAAAAAGCTTCTTCAGAGCAAAGGAAACAATCAATAACATAGAGAGAGTGTCTACAGAAGGGGAGAAAATCTTTACCACATGAACATCAGACAGAGCATTAATCTACAGTTTATGTAAAGAATTCAAAAAACTTCACACCAAAAAAATCCCAAATAACCCAATTAATAAATGGGCAAAGGAACTGAATAGACATTTCATCAAAGGAGAAATAAAATTGATCAACAAATACATGAAAAAATGTTTAACATCTGTAGCAGAGAAATGCAAATCAAAACCACTCTAAGATTTCATCTTTGTCAGATATGGTAATTATCAAGAATACAAGCAACAATAAGTGTTGGTGAGGATTGGGGAAAAAGGTACACTCAAACACTGCTGGTGGGACTGCCAAGTTTTGCAATCACTATGGAAGTAGAATGGAGATTCCTCAGAAAACTTGGAACGGAACCATCATCTGATCCAGTTATCCCATTCCTTGGCATCATCTGATCCAGTTATCCCATTCCTTGGTTTATACCCAAAGGAGTTAAAATCAGCATACAACAGTGATGCAGCCACATCAATGTTTAGAGCAGCTCAATTCCCAACAGCTAAACTATGGAACCAACCTAAGTACCCTTCAACAGATGAATGGATAAAGAAAATGTGATATACACAATGGAACATTATTCAGCTTTAAAGAAGAATTAAATCATAGCATTTGCTGGTAAATGGATGGAACTAGGGAATATCATGTTAAGCAAAATAAGTCAATCCCAAAGAACCAAAAGCCAAATGTTTTCTCTGATATGGGGATGCTACACAATAAGGTAGTGGGGCTAGGGAAGAATAGATGTACTTTGGATTAGACAGAAGGGATGGAAGGGAGGAGAAGGGAATGTGGGGGTAGGAAGGATAGTAGAATGAATCAGACATTCTTACTGCATGTGCATATATGATTGCATGACTGGTGAAATCCTACGTCATGAACAAACAGAAGAATGAGAAGTTACACTCCATTTATGTATGATGTGTTAAAATGCATTCTACTGACATGTATAATAGAACAGATAAAAGAAAAAGCCATTAGACAAATTAAATCTAACAATTTCTCTAGGCAAGGAATAATTCATGAATTGGGGTACACACTGAAAAAGTAGAGGTTCAGAGAGCTCAATCCAGAAAGGTGGGCAGGCAGTATTTATAGACAGAAAAAGGAAGTGCCCTACAAAAATAGCTTGACTGGTTACAGCTCTGTGTTTGCCTTAAACAGACATGGTCTGATCCGATGGCAATCTGTCATTGCCTAAAGCTTGACTGTGGTGCTTGGGGGAGATCAGCTACTTATTAGAATATGATCTTTAAATATATTTTAGTTTGTTTACATACTTAAGTTGTAGTTTGCTACATATGGAGGTAATTTGAGGCCCAATTTTATAACTATTATTCTATTTTTTAAAAAGACAAAGTGTGGTCTCTCATCATAATGTATTACAGGTAAAGTTTTGAGAAGAATCTCAGGTGGAAACCAGTAAATACATTCCCAGGTCACATAGGATTGGACAGTTTGATTTCTACTATGAAGTGATAACACTATTCATCTTTATGTGATGGGGTTTGTGGTATGTTTTATTCATTTGCCTTTTATATTTTCTATATTTCAAACATTTTACACAACACATGTGAATTAGTTTTCTGTTCTCTACCTAAATACAGAAATTTAGGATATATAACCCCAAACTTTAATAATAGTAATAGTAATAATAATAATAATATTAATAATAATAGAGAAATGGATTTTGTAGAAAATAAAATTTACAAAATATTGTAAATATTTTGGGAACTCTTCAAGGAAAACAACAAAAAGATCAATCAAGTGAATGTTTCTAGAAAGAGTTAAAAAGAATATCACAAATTTTAAAAAGTTGTCATATGTCAGACACATATCCAAAAGTTAAAGAAAAAAAATACCTTTTTTCTTGCTTGGTCTAGGTGCATATTTTTTGCCTCTCTGAATGACCAAATTTTCTAGAGAGAAAAATAATTTATTCTATTTTCTATCATTTTTTATTTTAATCTATTTTTAGAATTTAGAATTTTGAGAAGTTTCTTCCATCCTCAGTGCTCATTATTAGTATTAAGTAGTTTTTTAGGTGTTTTGTTACAAATGGAGAAAATTCTGCCAATTTTCAATGCTGTAAAACTTCAGGACTTTTCAGAATTTCTCATGTAAACTTGTGTCTATTTACAACCATAATTTAATCACGAGCATCTAGGCCACATGTAATATAATTAACATCCTAGATGTGCTCTTTAGTTTCAGGGTGCCTACTGAGTCATTGAGTTACTGGCAGGTATGTTCCTGAATGCCAATCCGCCTCTGGTATGGCTAGCTGTAAATATGGTAAGGAAAATTATGAAATGAGTTCTGAGACTCCAGTCCCCTGGCATATGTACCAGAATTACCTTTTCCCCTTGAGTATGGGCAGAACTATGGATATGATAGAAATCACTCCCGTGATTAGGTTTACTTACATTAAAGTAAGATGAGGGATGCTATAAATGTAATTAAGGTCCTAATAAGTGGCTTTGATTTAACTTATGCTGGTTTGGGCTGATCTATTCGAGTATTCCCAAAAGAAACTGAGCTCTTACTGAAGAGTCAGAGACTCAGAATGTGAGATATGAACAAGCCACCTGGCCAGGAACTACAAGTAGCCTCTAGAAACTGAGAGTGATCCCTAGATGACAGGAAAAGAGAGAGAGGCTTTAGTCCTATAAGCTCAAGGAGCTGGAGTTTGCCAAAAATACAAGGCTTGAAAGAAGATTTTAAGTAACGAGAAAGAATGCAGCTTAGGCAATAATTTGATTTCTGCTTTATAAAATTCTAGTCATTAAGGCAGTTCGACCAGATGCAAACTTTTGATTTACATGTATTTATTTATATATTTACAGTGCTATGTATGGAACCTGGGGCCTTGCACATACTGGGGAAGCACTGTACCACTGAGCTTAACCCCTAGACCATATGTCAATTTTTAGTTATAAATATAAACCAATTTTATCTTAAACGACTAAGGCAGTCTATAGTAACTTCATACAGCAATAGAAAACTAATATTAACTATGTACAGAAATGATATAAAATCTATACTCAGCCTGGCATGGTTGGGCATGCCTGTATTCCCAGTGGTTTTGGGAGGCTAAGGCAAGAGGATCTTGAGTTCAAAGCGAGCCTCAACAGAGGCTCTACACAACTCAGTGAGACCCTGTCACTAAATAAAATACAAAATAGGTCTGGGGATGTGACTCAGAGGTCCAGTGCCCCTGAGTTCAATCCTCAGTACTCCCCTCTCCCCTTCAAAAAAAAATCTACACCATATCTTTCAATTCTACACTGTTTACTTCTCATTCAATTTCCCCTTAATCTGTTTTAGAAAATATACACACCTCTTCCAATGCACCTGGCATGGGAAGAAGAATAATGGAGAGAAAATTTAAATGTATTGTTATGATAAGATAGAAATATCTGGAGTTAAATTATTTTAACTTTGTAAATATTATGACACCCATAAGAAAATGTGAACATGGTTCTAGGTTTCTCAAAGGGATTTGGAATGAGTTTGCACATGAGAAATACTGAAATAGCTAAAACATAAGCTTCCCTTATGCCAAACACTTGGATAAATATTTTTCTCATTTAATAATTAAAACCAATCTACGAAGAAAAATGAGGATCCTCATACAAGTTTCTTTACTATGTATCCAATTATACTAATTGCTGCTCTATACCTAATAACAATGAAGGCAATTTCTCTACCAACAGAAGAAGAAGAAGAAGAAGAAGAAGAAGAAGAAGAAGAAGAAGAAGGAGGAGGAGGAGGAGGAGGAGGAGGAGGAGGAGGAGGAGGAAGAGGAGGAGGAGGAGAAAATTTTAGAAAACAAACATCAAGGCCAACCTAAAGGAACCTGTTGGAACACTAAGGTTGATTATAAGATTAATATTTATTGTTTAATATTGGATTCTATTGGTTTTGTATCTTTATGTTCAATAAATAAAATCTACTGAAATAACTGCATTAATTGATCAAAGTCATGATTTACTAGACCCTGTGGTAAAAGCAAGATCTAAATCCTATGGGAGAAGAAGAACTGAAGACTGATTTCTCCTTTTAGAAGAAAAGTTTCACTGACCAGTGAGTTGCGGAGATTAGGTGTATTCAGTTTTGGCAAAGCAGGCTGAGTCAGTGTTGAAATATCAGTTCTCAGCTGAAGAACAGCATGAAGAATGGTGTCAAAATTCCTTTATATTCTCAATCATGAGGTGTTCATAAGGACTATTAAAAAATATTCCTTGAGGCTGCAATTTGTATTCCAAACAGAAATTGGATAAAATCACTGTGTGTGTATGTATGTGTGTGTGTGTGTGTGTGTGTGTGTGTTTGTATGTGCATGATAGGATGGCACCATGAGCTTAAAAGTAATTTTCTCAGAAACTTCAGAACTTGCAATTGAGTTTGTAAAATCAGCTTTAGAGGAAAAGAAAGCTATTCTTCCCCTTCTGTCTGCTTTGTGCACTAATGTTAAATTCATGGCATTTTTCATACTGGGAACTGGCATCACAGATCTTTCAAAATCTTCTACCCATACTTTTAATTCAGAACAAATTAAGAATTTGAAAAATATCAAAGGAATTTAAGCTATCCTTTCCTTTGAGTAAATGAAACTAGATAGGAAGGGGAGACTAGGAGATCATAGAAACCTTATTTCTGTTTGCAAAGTTCTTAAGAAAGAAAAAAATGCAAATAAAATTGTTAGGAATTTTTAAGAGTGAAATATAACCTTCAGAACCACAGGAGCTGCCAAAGAATAAAACAAAAACAATTATATTTATGGATAAAAGTGATGAAATCTTTCCATCAATTTATTATTGAAAATTATATAATTTAAAAACTAAATAAGATTTTATGTGACTTTGAATATATTGAAGACAAAAGCATCAGAAACACAATTTGTAATGGATAGTGTTCTTTCTAATTTAAACGCAAAATCAATAAATTTTCTTTTGGGTAACATCTTCTTGTGTTAGGTGGCTATGGTAATGAATTAATTTTAATCAAATACACAAATGAAATAATACAAGTATATAAAGTCTACATGCCTAAACTTAAATCCTGGCACTATTCATGTTTTCCCTGATTTTTAAAATAAAAATATTTTGAATAAAGTTCCTATGTTCACCATTAGTTAATCACTTAAAACAGTTTTTCATATTATTTCCCTACATTTCCTCATTGCAAAATTGTGAGGACTCTTTGGTGTTTGCTTCTTTCAAAGGAAGCACATTCTTTCTAATTTGACACAGTGCCTCTCCCTTCTCTGAATACTATTCTCCTGAAAATTTTGAGCTTCTGATTATTCCTTTGCAAATACATAGGCATTACCTTAGCACATACATAATTTTAGATTTCTGATAAAATAGATTTATCTTTGCTACAATTTGTATGTCCATGATTTATGACAATGTAAGTGTATTTAACAAATGTAGACTCATTTCATAAAAACAAAGAATTTATTTTCACTTGTAAGAAAATGCTTTGTACACCTTTTTGAAGTTTACAAATATGTTAACTGAAACTCATACAACTCAATAAAATTTTACAAAATCCCATAAGTATAAAGTCTGATGCTGAATTCTTTGATAAATTCTTGGTCATTGGTATTCTATTCCTTGTACCAGACATACATATAAATGACTATGAAAATAAGCCAAGTTTGACAGTGATATAAAATATAATTATCAAATAGAGGTATGCTTAAAAATTATAACATTCTTCAAGGAAATTAGCTTTTGTTTAAAAGGTAACAAGATTTGTCTTGAAAGATTAGTAGGATGTTACTATTTACTTCTAAGAGAATGTGTAGCTAAGATATAGGACCACATTCAACAAAGGAAAAGAATTCATTGGACTTCTACATACTTTGGAGGATAGTGGATATTTTTGCTTGGTGTCTTTTACATAAACATGGACATGTACCAGAAAATAAAAATGTAGATGAGGGCAGAACCTAGAAAACATAGCACCTAATTTTCATTTTATATTTGTCAGAGTGGGTTAGATTGCTTCAGTAACAAATAATCCCCAAATGTTAATTACTTAAAGAATAAAGGCTGTTTTTGTTTATACATAAATTGTGGGTTACCACAGGCTTTGTTTCATGTCCCACTAACTCTGTCAATCTGTAGCTCACTCAGAAAAGAGACAGGAACATAGTGATGTACCATCTACAAGGATTCCATCTAGAAGTCACACACTTCACTTCCATGCACAACTTACTGACCAAACCAAGTCATATGACCATGCCTAACTGCTGAGAGAGAATTTTCCATAAATACCTCAAATTTCTGCATAACATAATCAAAGAAACTTATAGATAAGTTAAATTGTTAATATAAAAGAACACATTCAAGTATACTAAGTGAAACAATGTCTTCATATCTGGACCTGGCCCAAGGTAGTAAAGATAAAAACATTTCCTTCTCCTTTCAGGAAAGTAGCTCATTTTCCAAAGTAAGATATCCTCACTCTAGAGAAAAAAAGATGTATATGATACCAGCAGCTCTAAATAAGATCAATGTTAGAAACAATAGTATAAATTTTCTTACCAGGCCAGACAAATACATATACAGAATCAAATAAACTATTATGTATTTCTTGTTTTATTAAATGAACTAGTAAAGTATTTTTAAATTTTATTACCTACAAATATTGTTGAACCATTAAGAGCAATTTAAGGTATGCACAAAAATTTCAGTATTCTTTCATATTTTGCAAGTTTTAATTAATAAAAACAACTTTACATGTGTTTTCCTTCTTTTACCTTTATGCAAGCTTAATGATAAAATAGGATAAAGAATGTGCTATGTTCAAGTTAACTGATAACTTCTACATGTTGGCATATATTGTGGCCCTCCTCTTATGTCTCTCCCAGTCCTTGCAAATATTAGAGGGGCCATATGTCTGCTCAATTTGTGAGTAGCTTCCACCATCTGTGAGTGGAACTTGGTGAGCTACACATGCTTGACCCTGACCACAGCTACTCATATTGCTGTCACTTTAGGTTTTATTTGCTTTCCAAGGTTAGTACTTTTTCTGTCAAGATTATTTGCCACTTAAAATAGGTTCAACAAGAAAAACAGAACTGAGTCAGCTTTTGAACAAAAATATTGTGTTTACTAGAAGCCTATCAACAAAATGATGCTAAATTAGTGTGAAGCAAAGATTTGTTCTTGACGGAATGACCACTGTTCTATATTCCTTTCAAAACAATAACTAAGTGCTTTGCGAGACCTAAGAAGGAAAACTTTCCATGCACAGGTAAATCTGTGCCATACATTTGTACTCATATAGAATAAGTAAATATCAAGATATCTATTTATATATACACATGTAATAAATAATAAAAGTCAGTATTTCTGTAAACCTAACAATCTTTCAATAAGTACAAAATAATAATTCTAAGTGATATAAAATTGTAGGAACATGGGAGATCTTTTCATCTTCTCAGACTTTCTTTAATTTCTTTCTTTAGTGTTCTGTAATTCTCATTGTAGAGATCTTTCACCTCTTTTGTTAGATTGATTCCCAAGTATTTTATTTTTCTAGAGGCTATTGTGAATGATATAGTTTTCCTAATTTCTCTCTCAGAGGATGCATCACTTACGAATAAAAATGCATTAAAATTATGAGCATTTATTTTATATCCTGCTACTTTACTGAATGTATTTATGAGTACCAGAAGTTTTCTGGTGGAATTTTTAGGGTTTTCTAAATAGAGAATCATGTTGTCAGCAAATAAAGACAGTTTGAGCTCTTCTTTTTCTATTCGTATTCCTCTAATTTCTTTGGTCTGTCTAATTGGTCTGGCTAGAGTTTCAAGGACAATGTTGAACAGAAGTGGAGATAGAGAGCATCCCTGCCTTGTTCCAGTTCTCAGAATAAAAGCAGAAATCAATTATTGGGATAAGTCAAACTAAAAAGCTTTTTCTCAGCAAAGGAAACGATCAGCAATGTGAAGAGAGAGCCTTCAGAGTGGGAGAAAATCTTTGACACACACACTTCAGATAAAGCACTAATCTCCAGAATCTACAAAGTACTCAAAAATCTTTACACCAAGAACACTAATAACCCAATCAATAAATGGGCCAAAGAAATGAACAGACACTTTACAGAGGAAGATCTACAAACAATTAACAGATTCATGAAAAAATGTTCAACATCCCTGGTTATATGAGAAATGCAAATCAAAACCACCTTAAGATTTCATCTTACTCCAATTAGAATGTCTTTTATTAAGAATCAAGGCAACAACAGGTGTTGGCGAGGATGTGGGGAAAAGGGTACACTCATACATTGCTGGTGGGAGTGCAAGTTGATGCAGCCCCTCTGGAAAGCAGTGTGGAGATTCCTTAGAAAACTTGTAATGGACCTACCATTTGACCCAGCTATCCCATTTCTTGGCCTATACCCAAAGGACTTAAAATCAGATTACTACAGTGATGCAGCCACATCAATGTTCATAGCTGCCCAATTCACAATAGCTAGATTGTGGAACCAGCCTAGATGCCCTTCAATAGATGAATGGATAAAGAAACTGTGGTATATATACACAATGGAATATTACTCAGCCATAAAGAAGAATAAAATTATGGCATTTGCAGGTAAATGGATGATGTTGGAGACTGTTATGTTAAGTGAGATTAGCCAATCCCAAAAATCCAAAGGCTGAATGGTCTCTCTGATAAATGAATGATGATGCATAATGTGGGGTGGAAGGGTGGCAAGAATGGAGGAAGGATAGATAGCATAGAGAGACGGGAGGGGTGGGGTCGGGGTGGGAGGGTAATAATAACAGAAAGTGTGACAGACATCATTGCCCTGTGTACATGTATGAATGCACAGATGGTGTGACTCTACTTTGTGTACAACCAGAGAAACAATAGCTGTACTCCATTTGTGTTCAATGAATCAAAATTAAATGAAAAATAGAGAAAAACATCAGAAAATAAATATTATTACAATGCCATGAAACAGAAAAAAAGAGAAAAATAATGTAATGAAATATTTTAATGGTTCAAAGATGAAAGCTCTGAAGAGCATATTAATAAAGGTATAAAATAGGGAAAAGTCATCATTTTTTGTTATACAAATTTTGTAGCAAAATAGACCCATAAATAAACTTCCTTAATAATATGTAAACACTCCATAAAAGTCAGATAAAAATTATACTTCCTGTAAGTGCATTGGTCAGCTTCTCATTGCTGTGACCAAAATATCTGACAAGAACAACTAAGCAGAAGAATGGTTTATTTTTGGCTCATGATTTCAGATGTTCAATCCATAGTAAGCCAATCCATTGCTCTCTAGGCTTGAGTTAAGGCACTATATCATGGTGAATGGGTGTGTGTGTGTTGGGGGGGCTGCTAAACCTCTGAAGGTTGCTTCACCACCTGATACATGAGCTCTTTGAGGGACATATTGAGATCTAAACCATTACAGAAAGTTTCCTTGAAGTTATCCATTATACGAGGGAGAAGATCAAGAGGTCCACTAGTCTGGTGTTTGGTCCACATCCAGAATGGGTGCAGGAGAGTTTCTGTTGGAGGGATGGGCTGGCTGTAAATTAATCACTAAGAAACTTACTTAATAGGAAAACCACAGGAGACAATTATCTTGAGAAGCACGGGGCGTGAGCCATGCTAGATGTGGTACTCACAAGAAAATGGAGTCAGAGCTTGGTTTATTTATAGCAGTACAGATCAAAGAGGGACTGGTAGGAGCTTCTTCCTTGAGAAACAGAGGGGTAGAGTTAAGGAAGTAATTTTGCTCTAGGATCACATGACAATCCAGGACTTGGATTGTCCTGGTGATGAACCAATCTGCATTGAAGCCACATACTTCAGGCCATCTGAAACAACCTCTCATGACTGCCAGTTCCTGAAAGCCAGATTTCCCTTTCTGCAGGCTCAACCAAGCCTGATTTTGCTTGTCATAGATAACTTCCTGCACACTAGCACCATTATATTTTTCACCATAGATCGTAGAGTTAAAGAGTTTGTAGCCATTTTATATTTGCCACAAACTATGAAAATAATCAACTGAAAGTAAATTAAAATCACTATTGTCAAATATTTGAGTCTGAAAATAGCAAATGTTGATAAAGTATGAAAATACATAAATCTTTTACACTTCTCAATTAGTGTACAAGAGTATACACCTTGGAAGAGCAGTACTTAAAATATCTAGTAAATGAAAATGCAACCCCCTGGCTCCGTAACTCCATTTCCATGTATGTGAGTTAAAGAGACTAAGTGTGAATCCAGAAATTTTCACAAGGTATTCATACTGTCATTTATTGTTTGAAGTAGCAAAAATATGAAAATTATTCAATTGTTTTTATCCCAGAAAAGCAAAATTTTGAATGAAAGAAGTGGGTCCTCACTGATATCTCTTCTATATATTTGATTTTCATATCAAAAACCTAATTAAATAGGACATAATGCTAAGTTTAAATGAAACCTGGACAAATTTTAAATGGATTTTCATCATAATCTTTTTTATTTAAATAAAAATTTATTTGAAAATTCAATAAATACTACCTAGAGCATATTACAAGGTAAAAAAGATTCTATATAGCTATAGTAAGGGAGAAGAATATTCATTGTTATTAAAATTTATTTTTTATTTAATTAGGAAATTTTCTTTGGTAAAGCCCTTAATTTGGTCTTTAATTAAGGGCTGCTCCTTAGATAAATCTGACATAAGAGAAAAAATGTCATGAATTTCTGTTAGATTTCTAAATATATAGTTTTTATACAGACTATTTAAAATATTAATGTATTAATATGAATTAAACTGAATAACTGTTTCATATTATTATCAAATCAGAAAAACAATTGGATGTAGTTAGTAACTTATGTCATGAATACACTAAAGTCTATTCATCATTTAAAGTGATATGATCATAAACAATAAAAGTATCCCTTAGAAATAAATGTAGGTATAGCATTCAAACAGCTATTAGTACATATTTCAGTAGATATAAATCTAGTGTTATTTAGACATGTGCTGTTGAAATTTCAAGTACATGATATTTTCTCTTATTGATCTCAAACTCAACTAGTGGTTGTCACAAGTAGTCTAGATGACTGCATGGCCTTGATATTTGCTAGATATTTTCCATTTGGTTTGCAAAGTAATAATTTTCAAAAATGTGATTTTTGCTTTAAGAAACATGCATTCTCTGAGTCTCAGATCCTTTCTGCACATGTATATTAGGTCACTCAGAAATTGATTTAAATCTGTACTGTTTTGAATTTTTGTCTGATCTTTTACTAAAAGAACAATCTTAAACCCTCCCAATATGATGGTAGTCTATGATGAATTCCTCATAATAAAAGTAGGGCTAGTTTATTTAGAAAATATGTTTTAAATTATAACATTATCATGATTAATGAAAATTGCACCATTACTTAGTACCTTTTATTTTTCTCACAATACTTTTCCTTAAAATATTGTTTTCTGATTTTGCTCTTCAATGACACCTCTCCTCTCTACCATCAGACCTTTCTTTTCCACTACTTTAGGTTTACGTTTTAAACCTATCATATATACAATTATGATTAGTTTTATAAATATAGCAAAGCTTTTCTCAAAGGTTTTATTTTGTATGTTATTCCTTCCTGCAAGCAAAACTTTTGTACATTGCTTTATTATCTTCCTGAAACGTGTGTTTCAAAAGTAATTTCACTGTCTTGGTAATAATCTCAGTGGTGTACCCTCAGTTTTTGTTTATCTGAAAAACAGTGTAAAGGGATTTACAACACTAGAGAGAAGAATTTTAAGCAATTGAAGGTATTATTCCATTTTCTATGGCTTTCCTATCTTTGTGAATATGGGAGTTGTCAAGTTGCCATTCTTTTCTCTGTAACTTTTGAACTCTTCTTGCATTTCTTTTGGTGATCTAAAGTTTCAATGAATCCACAATGTGGGTTTCTTTATATTTATATTTATTTTTCCTCCAGGTATTTCATGATTTCAGAATGTGAAAACTTTTATTATTTATTAAATTGGAAAACTTGGTAAATATAATATCTTCAAATATTCTCCTTTTCACCTTATTTTCTTTTGTTCAGGTGATTGGTCAAATGTTATGGTAGATTTTTTTCATCCTTTTCCATTATTCATGATTTTTACTTTTATTTCATATGTTCTTTCTTTGTTTTACTTTGATATATACATTTTTTAGTAAACTTACTCTTAATCTTTATTTAATTACTTGATCTTCAGGTTGAACCAATCTTCTGTTTAAATTATTAACTTAATTTCCGTGTTTAACCATTAAATTTTCTTTTCTAAAATTTGATTTGCTTTTTATACAGATCCATTTGATTATTTTCTTTGGATATGAATAATTCTTCCTTTGATTTTCAATGCATATTTCTCATTTTTAACATGAATATACTCATGAAATTATGTTAAAGGATATAAAAACTGTGATCTAACACATTTGTACCATTACAGTTCAATTGAAAATGTTCTGTGTCTGATAAAACCTTTGATTTTTGAAGACTGATTTGTTTTCTTCTGAATTTTAGATTTATGCTTGTTTGTAATGTCTTTTCCTCTTAATGTTTTCTTTGAGAATTAATGAAGCCTGGTTTGTTATCTGGATTGGACAGGATGGACTTTGCTTCCACCATGTATTTATGGCACTACACACTCAAGATTATTTTCAACTTTATTATAACCCTGGCTTTTATTTCTTTTTTTTTTTCTGTACTATATTTAAAAATTATTTGTTATTCTGAAACTATCCTTAAAAACATTTTTGGAAACTTTGAATTTTAAAATTAGAATTCATGATCTGACTTTTATGTTAAAAGTTTTGAGAGATATCCATTAATAGTGTAGAGTTTTCTTCACCAATATATTTGATTTAATGCTATTCAGTTTTGGTTCTTACTAGCTGTGTGAGCAAAATTTAAATGACCTTTAAGCCTGAGGCTCCTTGTCTGGTCCTCTTCATGGTGAGAATATAGCATTATAACACATATAATTTAGCACCATGTAAGTGTCCAATATATATTTGTAATTATTAATATTATTTCTATTAAAGGTACAAATAACAATATGGCAAGGAGAACATGATATACTTGTCCTGGAACTAAGAATAAAAAGTAACCATTTAATTGTTTTTTGTTACCTTTAAGATATACATTTTTGAAGCAATATGCCATAAGTAGAATAAACAATCAAAATATCAAAATCAAATTAGAAAAAAATGTACTTTCGAAACATTTAATTATTGTTTAATGCCGTTTACTAATTACTTGTTATGGACGACTGTAAATTTATTTGGATGTAAGTATGATGATAATGTAATATAGCTAAAGTTTTGGTAAATGAGAATAATAATTTATCAGGAAGATCACAATTTATACTGCTACACATTTTAAAAAGTACATCTAGGTAATTATCATTCTCTTTACAAATATGTTAAAATTTATTATAATTCATATTTTAGAGATAAAAAATGTTTTTTCAGGTGTGGGTAGTGACTTGTAATTATTCTTGAGATCTTTAGTTTTCAATATATGGCTTCTTTTCCAGCAAAAAGTGAGCAATGGAAAATAACTTCATTATCTTTTTTGTAAACCTGGGGGTTTCTATAACCTTTCTAACAGGTTTTCCATCAAGTATCTTTCTTAGCTAAATACTCATAGGAATTGCTCGAAAAACTGATTTCCTAAAGTCTTCAATCTTCTATATCCAAAATCAATATCTAAATTTATGCATGCAAGTTAGAATAGTTCAACTTGTTGATCTTTACAGAAAATAAACTTTTTTTCTCATATTTTGAGGAAGGTCCCAAGCATGAACTTATAAATTGCAGTATTAATTAGAAAAGAGTAGTCTGACCTTTTAAAATTCATTCTATTTAATATGTTACCCAAGTCAAGGGATGAAATATGTAGAAAGTGATCCCAGATTAAAGAAAAATATATTCATTCTTAACATTAGTTATAGTAATGGAGAAAATGCTAAGATTTGGGAAACATAATTCTTTCTATCTAGATACAAAGTTAAATGGTGTAAGAAGAGATCTGGGAGTAAGGAAATTTTTAGATTTTCCCCTTTGAGTATCCCTTTAATACATTTTTAAACATATTAGTAGATTTCAGATAAAGGTTACTCCTTCTAAAAATATTTCTAAATAACAGGAGTATTATGTAACAGAAATCAGTACTATTTCTAAGGGAAAGGGCTTGTAATTTCTCCATAAGTAATACTACAATCAGATAACAAAAGTAGAATCATAGAAAGGTGGATGTTGTATTGTGTGTGTCTCTGTTTGTGTGTGTGTGTGTGTGTGTGTGTGTAAACCTCTTTATTCAAAGAGCATTAATAAAATAATTCCAAACCATTTAATCTTATATTTCCTAACTTTACACTTGAAAAAGAAAATTTTCCATAGTGACATTTCCTTTGAAACAACCAGTAATTCTCAACATCTGAATTTGTAGGCACACTTTGAATGTCAAAATCAGAGAAGGACTTTGTAAGTTAGTACTAAGTTTTAACCACTATTCTATCGTTGAAATCATTCTTCTTCTTTTCTGTGAATTCTATTCGTAAATTTCTGCCAGAAAATTGTGGATTTTCCTTTAGAAGTCTTTACTTAAGTTTGTAAAACACAATGTAGCTTTAGTGACTGGAGTCTTTAATTAAATCCTTATAACACTGGAATTGGTTCAGTCATGATTCAGTGTTAAAATACTTTGTGGTAAGTTCCTTGTGTCTGACCAGATGTCTCTCAGCTCTTCCTAGTTTAAACAGATATTATTTATATGCATATTTTGCACTTAATAAATGTCAAAAAGGAAAGGGAGATATTAAATTAACTCTAAAATTATTCTCCAAATTAAGTTAGTACTCAGAGTAGCTCTAATATATGATACTGATTTTTCTTTAAAAGTAGTGTTTATTTATAAAACTTAACATTGGAAAGACAGGTTACAAAATGATAGGTCAAGAGCTAGTTCTGCTTGACAGACGTTGTGCTTTACTTCTGCTTTATTCACATTGCAAGCATTTAAAGGCAAAGTTGATGTAGCAATTTCCATAAAAATAGGCTCTTCAGTGTAAAGCAACACACTTTGCTATAATCTTGACACTTTAGAAAATATGGCCCTGTCAGCATGCCCAGTTTCCCAGAAATGAGCAGCTATTGTGCTTCTGGATAAGGAACTGAGAGACCAATTTGCTACCTTTCCCACCACTCTCTGTCGTCACAGCAGAGCTTAAGTCAACTGGCAGGGGATGTGGGCATCACCCTTCCACTTTTATTCTTTTCATAGTAAAGTGAAGAGGAAAGCAAACTACCACCTGTACTTTTATCAATTGCACAAATGGGAAAAGTAAAAATTGACCCAGAGGGCTACATATTTCAAGAAAAGATAAGAAGTTCTTTTTTCCTCCTGAAAGTGAAGAATATTTTTCAACTTGGCATATTTCAAACATTCACATTACTTGCCTAGCCCCTATAGGCATTTGACTTTGCAGATCCTGCTTTAAGCAGTAACTCAAGTTAACAGTGAGAAGGGTGCCATAAATATTCCCAAAAGTTCATCATTATATATCTTACTCCTGAGGGAAGGAAAATGATAAAAGATTTTATTCGGAAAGATAGGAGCATTTTTTCCTACTGCACAGTGCATGTAATTTTTGCCCCAAATTGAATAAAAGCCCCTTGGCTTGTGAATCACACAGAGCATGATACCGGATAACAAACTCTCCAAATTATTCAAAATTGTCATTTGAAGAAGTTTTGCTCAGTTTCCACTGTGAATCTGGTAATATATACTGTTTATCATTAGTGATTAAAAATGGATTTAAGGGCTGGGAGTGTGGTTCAGTGCTACAGTACTTGCCTTGCTTTCTTGAAGACCTGGGTCCAATCCCCAATCCTCAATACCACACACTCACACACATTAAGATTTGAACTACTCATGGGTTTCCAGTCTACTTTAACAAGATTCATTACTATTTATACCCCTCCCATAAACACTCATATTGACAAACTATGTAAAAATAAAGTACAGGAGAGATGAATAGATTTCAATAAAATGTTCAATTCAAGGTTATAGTACAACCTAATTTCATAAAATATTTGGTAATTAAAAGTGTACAAATACAAAATCATCATAAAATCAAAAGTGTAATGCCATCCAAATATTTATGATATGGTTTCATGCTTATCAAGAGCTTTGTGAATTATTGTGGTCCTGAAAGTAGTTCAAAGGACTAAGAGGATCTGTCACTCTAATTTAATTCAATGCCCTTTGGGTTTAATGACCCCTGTGAACTAGTTAACATGTTAGTATACATATCCCAAAGATTCTTGATAAAATTGGTTTCTTAAAACTACAAATCTGAGGCAGAGTTTTCTGAACATGCTAAAATTACAAAAGTATGGATAACTGTTAAAATGGAAATAGTCTCATTTTCTTCATTTGTTCATTTAAATATTTCTATGCTATATGCTCTTGCCAAGAATTCTTCTGGGCACCAAATTACTGGGGAAATGAAGAAAGTCTGAATGCCTATTTTAATGTTTTGTGGATTCTAGTGAGAGAGGATATGCAGAGTAGAAACCAACTATCCATGAAAAAAAAATTATTTTCCAAGGGTTCTCAAATATGGTGTAACCAACTGGAGAGATTTAAAATTCCCCAAATTTCTGTCCCATCCCTACAATTTCTAGGGTCACTTTGGATGTTTGAATATTGGAAAGCCTCTGTAGATGAAGGTAGGATTAAGAACCACTTGCCTAACCAGAGAATGGGCACACTCTTTAGGGTAGAATGCCTTTAAATTGGCAGCTCAAATGAAAAGGGTCACCATGCAAAAAAGAAAGAAGTGTCTCCAGTAGAAGAAATAGTCTCAAGGGCAAAAATGAGCTCACACCTTTGTGGAACTAAAGTAGTTCTGTATTGCTTGTGTAAAGTGATACACATATGCCAGAATATGAGACTCAAGGAACAGTCAGAGGAGTGTAATGCTTGTCAGTCAAGGATTTTAATTTTTTCTGAATTTATTAGGAAGCTTCAGTGAGTTTATTCAGAAATTATATTAATCTAATTTGTAATATTTAAAACACTAATTTTAAAATATATTTTAAAAATAATTTAAGTTACTTTTTATGCTTAATTAAAAAATCACCGCTATGTCTTTGGCTCACAGTTCAGCTGAAAAAAAGGTACATTTTATTAAGTATGAATAAACAAAAAATAGTCTGGAAGAAACTTTACTAGAAAAGAAAAGAGAATCTCTGTTTCTCATATAAGATTTACCATAAATAATTAATATATGCTGTATCAGAATGCCAGAAATTTCACTTTCTGCATTTCTAATACAGATTTTCCAAATAATCACCTTAAAATATCTTGGAGAATCCCCAGAATTGAAGGTATCTAAACTATTTTAGAACAGAGATGTGCTTGAATAGAAAAACAAAGGTTGTTTAGAGGAAAATTAAAGAGTCCAAAGGTGGTTTGCCTGAGATTAAAGACATTTCTGAACAATGAGAGTAAAATGGAAACATATCACCTAGAATTGATTGAGGGAGAAGACTGGAAATGAATAGTCGAAGTTTGGTGAGGACTGAATAAAGGAAAGGAAGAGATGAAAATGGTATTGATACATTGAAAAGTCCTTGAGTGACCAAAATATTGGGATTAAATTTTTGTAGCCCTCTATATTATCTGTCTGCACCAGTCCAGATACTCTATATATCTACTGTCTTGTGTTAAAATGGTTAGATTCCATGGTTCATTTTATGTCTTGGAGCTGTTCCTAGTATTATTAAAGTAAAGCATAATAAACATGTATATCAAACTCCAATATGCAACCCAACTCCACTGGCTTACTGCAGTTGATATGCAACAAAACTAAACTTTCCTCTAAGCTTTATCTAGGACAGAACATTATTTTAAGAGACTAAAATAAACTATTTCTGCCCCTTCCCTTTTTTTGTCATTTTATTTTTCTTTCTTACTCATTGAACATTGAGATCTAAATGTGTAAGGAAAGTATTATTTTAAAATATTCTGAAAAAGGATACAAGCATGGTATATAATCATGAACAGATGGGTTCAAGACCACAGGTTGGTATTGCAAGAGCATGGCCAGAATTCAGCTGTTCATGAGCCATGGAACTACCAGCAAGCAAACTGATTAATTTCTGAAATTTTTAGATTAATACCACTAGAAAAAAAGCAGTATCATTTTATCTTAATTATTTCAAACTAAATTCTAACATGATGATGATCTATAATATTTTGTGAAAGCATTTGACTTTGGAAATTTCAACACAATCCAATGGAAAATAAGAAATATTAAAGATGAAATAAACTCTAAAGTAAAACAGTTAAAATGATACAGTTTGCCATTGGTTTATTGACTCAAAATCTCAATAGGACAAAATTTCAATGGAAAAATTAACTGGCCAATGTCAAACCAATTATTTAAGATTTTAGTGACTCAGATTAGATAAAAGATGCACAATTGCTTTTGAAATAGGAGGGCATGATAATCAGCCAACTGATTGTTTAGAATGTAGCTACCACATTATAGCTACAGTCATTTTGTAGAATTTTTTATTTCACTCCAGGGTAATGAATTTTCTCTACTTTATAGAAACAAAATGATTAATCATAAATAAAGAAATTCATTTATGAAATTAGAATTTCAAACATCTTTCCCATATACCTTTAAATAATTACATAATAATAAAATAAATAAAATATTGCCTATACATGCCACATGGTTTTGATGTTAATTTCCAAGTGATGTAAAGAAAATAAATATGTCAGTGTAAACACAGTTCAGTATTTTGCTTTCCATGCAATGAACTGAAAATCCTCAGAGATTCTGTTAAGGTATCACAAACATTTTTTCATTTTAGAGAGAATCTCCTTTAGTTCTGTTCCTAAGACAGTGTGATTCCTTCCACTCTTGACTCTCAATGTCACTGGGAGGGCATTGCTGAGTCCAATACTTGCTTTTGTACAGGGGTATAATTGATCTGTTCTTTGCCATTAAGTTAATAAATGCAGGACCAGGATTTTAGTTAATTCTATTGAAACAGAATCCTTCACTATTCCAATGTACCAAATAATGTATTTGGATTTTATATTAATGAAAATAATGAGTAAATTTAATTCACTCTTTTAAATAAGAGGGTTTTTCAAGTAGAAACTGTAATCCATTAAATATACCCTTAACCATAAATATTGTTGAGCACTGATTTCTTTGCTATTTGAGTTCTCTCTCTCTCTCTCTCTCTCTCTGTCTCTTTAATTGCATTAGGCTTTTTAAAGTGAGACTCCTATTCTTCAAGAGCTTGCATACTAGCAAACTTGGAAAGGAGCATTTGGTGAAAATATGCATTTGATACAGAATAGAACAATCCTGTTCTTACTTAAAATTTCTGACTTGTAATCCTAGGTGAAGCTAGGCTTTAACTTGACATTTAGTACTATTTAAAAACAAGAGTGAAAGTTATAGATTATTTCGGAATTGCTTTTTGTTAAAATGAATCTTTAATTCTTCAGGGCCCCAAATATAAAAATGTGCCTAACAATCACAATGTGCTGCTGGCTTTTCTCTTTGGGAAGAGATGTGTGAATATGGAGCTCATTACAAATCTTCAGAGCTCCTATTCTCCCAGCAGGTTGACATTCTGCAAAATTTATAAATATGCAAAGCCTTTCCAAATATTTGTCATTGGTTAATAAATTATGCTGGTTAATATCATATCTAATAAAATATTTATTTTAAGCATCAGGAGGCATGATTTCAGCTAAGACTTTAGTTAAAAACCTATGGGTCAGTAGCTTGATATATTCCTTTTAATCAAAAAGAATAATGAATTGAGTCACACACAGTGGGACACAGGTTGAAAACCCGCAGTGAAAGTATCTTAATTTGTCCAGCCCTAGTGCTATTAACCTAATTACCATACAATTTAAAGTTAATAATAAATACAGACTTAAATGAGATCAGACTTAAGTGTGAACAATTATGCCAAGAAGTTTAATAGAAGATACAATGAGTTTTATCAATTAATTTCAATTCTATTTGACTTCCTTTGAAACTCTCAAATTAAAATAGATTAAATTTCAAATGAGAAAGAAAAGAATTTTATATAGACCACTGTATGACAGTAATGTAAATCACCCCCTGCCTCGTTGCCATAATACAGTACTTTCAAAGACAGATTCCTAGCAGTTTAGGTTGCAGGTACTGAAGTATTGCAGTGTTGTATAACAGAGAAGTGAAAGGATTTCTTCTCTTATTTATACATCAGCAGAATACCTTAATTTTTTCCTGTAAATTTCACTTCAACTGGAAGTATTGTTTGATTTTAAAGAAAACCTATATTTGGCAGTTAAGAAAATGTATGGACATTCCCAGTATTTTTAGTTTTAACATAACTCTCTTAGCAGTAGAGTTGCAAAACTTGTTTTTTTATGTATACCAGGAAATAAAAATATTATGAGTTCAATTTCACGTTACTTTCACTTGACTAGCTAGAACTGAAAATATGTGGCACTCTTAAGAATCACATGAAAACATCATATTTGACATATTAATAAGTGAAAAAATTAATGTAACAGCCTGAATAAGATGCATATAACTAATTGAGATCCAGGTGGTGAATTTTTAAAAAAGTTTAAATTCTTTGGACAAAGTGCCTTGGAAAGAAGTGGAGTTTTTGAGGGAATAATTATTGCTTTATTTGAAGAGTTGTTATTAATATGACTCTTCTTCTGCCATCATAGATTCATAAAATACCCCCAAAACCTTCTGTTTAAACATACAGCATTTACTTTAAAGTAATTACCACAGTATATACTTATAGCAAATATATCCATAAATAGTTCAGAAAACTCTGAAAACTCTATAGGTGGCATATAAAGAAAAGCCTAAAACAAAAGAAGATTGTCAAACAATAAACAAGATATATTTGAAATACAAAACATTATCTTCTGTTTATAATTAAATTTTCTCACAATGGTAATAGAGATTTTTTCTAACACTTCGTAAGAAGCAGCTATTGCTAATACAACCAGTCTTTACTTCTTTAATTAATGGCATAAAGGATTTTTTTCCTCTAAATTGTAAAAGAAAAAAAGTGATTTTGTTCTATGATAACTCAAATTACAATACATTCAGAGAATGCAAAACAGTGTTAATTTGTTATCACAACTTTTACCAATTAAAAGTCCAATAGCATAGCAAAAATTAGGATCTCAGAGGGCTGAGAAAAAACAAAAGATCATCAGGCTATGGTCTTATCTGGAGTCAGGGAGTGAGTTGCTGAATTTTTTCATTAGTTCTGAAGAGAATTTTGTTGGACTTTTTAGGGTTTTCTTAGGTATAGAATCATATCTTTTTTTCTCACAATGTAAAAATCAATTCAAAATGGATAAAAGACTGATATAAGATGTGAAACTTTGTAACTACTAGAGGAAAACATAAGGGAAATAATTCAAGATGTAATATAAGCAAAAATTTCCTGAATAGGACTACCTATAATAACTCAGGAAATAATAGCACAAATTGACACTTGAAATTACACCAAATGAAAAGTTCTTCACAGCAAAGGAAATAATCAAGAGTGAAGAATCAGACTAAAACCAAAAGAAAATCTTTGCTAACTATTCATCTGAAAGATGATTAATATCCAGAACATGTTAAAAAAAACTAAAAAAATAAATAAAATAAAAAGTGATCCAATTAATAGATCAGCAATAGAGCTAAACAGACACTTCTCAAAAGAAGGACAAAGAGTAAATAAATATATGAAAAAATGCTCAACATCTTTAAGCCATAAGGGAAATTCAAATTAAAGTCATATTGAATATATCTACCACATTTTCTTTATTCATGCATCTGTTGATGGACATCTAGGCTGATTTAATCACTTGGCCAGTGTGAATTGTGTTGTCATAAACATGGGCTAGCATGGGCTAGTATACAAACTTAATTTTGGATAAATATCAAGGAATGCTGTACATGCATCATATGATAGTTCTGTTTTAGCCAGGAATTAATTCGGCCATAAAGAATAAGACTATATTATTTACAGGAAAATTACTAAAACTGGAAAACATAATTTTGAAAAAAACGAGTCAGACTCAGAAAGGTGTCACGTTTTCTGTCAAATGTGGAGGAGGAGGGGAAAACAGGGAGAAAAGAGGTGTCATGAAAGTAGGAGGGTTACCAATATGGTAGAGGGAGGGGATGGAGGGAGGAAGGAGAGAAGGGTGGGGAAGGCATTGGAAAGTGAACTAATTAAGTTATGGTTTTATGTACATATGAATATGATACAATTAAACCTATTATTCTGGATAGACACAGCCCCACACACAAACAAAAACTACTACATTGAGTTTCCATCTCATCCCAAACAGAAAGTCTGTCATCAAGAAAGAAACAAAAATAGCAAATGCTAGCAAGTTTATGAGAAAAAGGGAACTTCATACAATGTTGGTATAAATATAAATTAGTACAGCTGCTAGGAAAAGCAATATGAAGGTTGTTTAAAAGCGAAAAATAGAACTAACTTAAGATCAACTATATATCATTTCTGGATACATATCTGAAGGAATCAAGGTCAGCATACTATAGAAATACCTGGAGGTCAGGTACTGTGGTGCATGCCTATAATTCCAGCAATTCAGTAAGCTAAGTAACTCAGTGAGACCCTGCCTCTAAATAAAATACAAAATAGAGCTGGGGATATGCCTCAATGGTTCAGTGCCCCTGAGTTCAATCCCTGGTTTGCCTAAATAAATAAATAAATAAATAAATAAATAAATGGCCTTGGATACCCACATTTATTGCAACATTATTCACAGTAGCCAAGTGATGGAATCAGCCTATATGCCCATCAGTGGATAAAAGGCCATAGACATACATATAAACACATTGGAGTATCATACAGCCACAAAAAAGAAGAAAATTGTGTCATTTGCCTGGAAAGTAAATGGATCCAGAGGTTATAATGTTAAGTCAAATAATTGAAACTCAGAAAGACAAGTATTACATGTTTTTTTTTTCTTTTTCATATGAGGGACGTAGGCCAAAAACAAAAGACAACATAAAAGAAGAAGGGGGACTATCATGGAAGGAAAAGAGGATCAGCAGAAAGGCAGAGGGGGTGGGGAAAGGGAAATAGGGATGGTGGACATGATCAAAGTCTGTCACATGCATGTGTGAAATTGTGACAATGAAACCCCAATATTTTGTACAATTAAGATTTAGGATGCACTGATCATGTGATTTTTTTTAAGTGGGGTAAAAGTAAACAGAACAACTTGAATGCATGAGTATTTAAGGAATTCATATCTGGTGTATCCAAGCCAGATGTATATTATTTTTTGGTGTATCCAAAAAATAATAAATTTTTTATTCTTATCAGTGTTTCAGTTTTCCTGTAGCAAACAGAAGTTAATACAACTGGTGCATAATAAGACTTAGCAATATGTCATTCCTAGATTAACAAATCAAGATACATATGCATTTAGAGGAGTTAAAATATATATTCTGGGGTAGGGGATATAGCTCAGTTGGTAGAGTGCCTGCCTCACAAGCACAAGGCCCTGGGTTCAATATATATATATTGGTTTTTAACTCCTGCTTTTGTCACTTGTTACAAGAACTTTGCCAAATCACAGAACCATTAGAAATCTCATCGTATCATATTGTTAAAGAAAAAGAAGAAGTTAGTAGTATTTAATTCATGAATTGTTGAAATAATTGAAGGGAAAGTATATAAACAAAGCGGGGAGCAGAAGAAGAGAAGTTCTGTGAATTAGACAAAGGGAAAAGAAGGGAAAGGAGGGGAACAGGAAAAAGAAAGACAGTGGAATGAATCTGGTCTAACTTCTCTATGCACATATTCACCCAGTGAATCTCACCATCATGTACATCCACAAGACTGGGATCCTAATTTGAATAAGATATATTCTATGATTGCATAAATATATCAAAATAGATTCTACTGTAATGTATAACTAAAAGAACAAATTAAAATTAAAAAAAGAAAAATATGTAAAGGAATTAAAATTATCATCTACTTTAACATTTTTCATTCTTCTTATTATTATTAACATTTAATATTATACATTTACCATTATGTTGAAAAATCTCCCTAGGTTTGTAAGACTGATAAAGTTTATTTTAAGAAGATGAAGTAAGAAAACCAAGCATATATGATTTGGGCATAAATGCACAGGGATAAGGTGGTTTGATTCACTATTGTTTCCCAGTCTGCAGAATGGTGCCTACAATAGTTTTGAAAGAATAAATCATACAAAATAGAGTTATACAGATTAAAGTGTACCTGTCTTTAGTTGCAAAAAAGCTACCTAAAGAAAATTTTGCTAGATTATGGAATCAACCTAGATGCCCTTCAGTAGATGAATGGATAAAGAAACTGTGGTATATATACACAATGGAATATTACTCAGCCATAAAGAAGAATAAAATCATGGTATTTGTAGGTAAATGGATGATGTTGGAAACTGTTATGCTAAGTGAGATCAGCCAATCCCAAAAATCCAAAAGCCGAATGGTCTCTCTGATAAATGAATGATGATGCATAATATGGGGGGGAAAGATGGCAAGAATGGAGGAAAGATAGCTAGCATAGAGGGAAGGGAGGGGTGGGGGCGGGAGGGGGGTAAAATTAATAACAGAGTGTGTGACAGATACCATTGCCCTGTGTACATGCATGAACGCACAGATGGTGTGACTCTACTTTGTGTACAACCAGTGAAACAATAGCTGTGCTCCATTTGTGTTCAATGAATCAATAAGTAAATAAAAAAAAAAGAAAATTTTGAACTCATATTTGATAAAACAGGGAATTCACTTCCTTAATCTAAGATAAACAAAATTACACATTTTCAAGCTCAACTGTTGACCTCCAATAAAGTGGAATATTGATGTCTCGTTTCTTTCTTCTTTCTGCCTCCATAGTAATGCCATCTGCTGCCATTCATTAAGGATTTAAATAATATATTCACCTCTTTTTTTCTACTAATAAATAACAAATACTTGTTGAGATATAGTTCACAAATGATTATGCAAACACTGTTGCTTTTAATGTGATACTTTCTTGGTCATCAACAATATAATCCCAACAGCCTGCAGTACTTGTATGTCCACCTAGATTTCCTAAAGAAATACCTTTTACTTTAGGAAATGTGGATAGAACACAATGCCTTGCATATTAAACTATATTTGGCATTTTTGTGGTTATGCTGTTATTTTTATTTGTTTATTTTGCAGTTCTGGAGATTAAATCTAAGTCCTTGAGCAAGCTTGGCAAATGCTCTACCACTGAGCTACTTGTCCACCCCTCCAATTTTTAATATTTACTATAGTTTTCAAAGATGATATTGTTTTGCTATGTTTCTTAACACTGTTAGGGGATGAGATAATATATAAGCTTCCCAGATTCTGATTGGGTACTCTTCACTTTTACAGCTCTAGCCGTTAGCAAAGTTGCAAATATCAATGCTCAATAAATATTCCAGAAAGCTGTCATCATCAACTCAATCAAGTTAGCATCATTCCCAATTTGACACTTTCATCTAGTCCTTTCAGCTTACTTATTCTAAATCCTTCATCTATTAATCTCATTCCATTTACCTCACCAATTTTCCACTAGTAATCACCATTCACCTGCCTTTACTGATTTGAGGTCAAAATTTTTAAACTTTAAACAGACTGTTTTAAGAGTGTTATTTTCCCTATTTCAGGTTACAGAAACATCTTATTTTAGAGCCTCCATTATCACTTGTTGCACTGAATGCAACAATGGAGGGGCTAGCGTTGCAATGCAGGAGGTAGGCCTAATGTGTTGCAGTATCCGAGTCTGCATCACCAGGCAACAATGGGAAAGGAAAACTCAGACAGGGAGGTCAGAGAAGAGTTTTATTCCGGAGAGATGGAGCACTTGTCAGGAAGCTGCTTCTGTCTTTAGTGTGTATAACATTGTCCTTTATATGCTTGCAGTTAAGCAAGCCATTCATCTCAAAGGTCAGGCCTTGAATATCCAGTTACTAGTCTATGTTGCAGATTATCAGTTGGTAACAGGAAGTAACAAGCAATTCTGCAAACCCAGGAGGTGACAGGCTCACAAGCCACAGAATTGCTTTACCGGCCACAGAACATCCTGTTCACAGAGCACAGACAAGGGGGTGGGGCCCTAGTCCCTGAGTGGCCTGAAAGGCACAAGCGTGTTGGCCTCCTTCCAGGGAGCAGGGCGGAGCCCTAGTGCCTGAGTGGCCTATTCGGCGTGTCTGTCTCCCAGCAGAATGCCATGTAGGCATCCTTCCAGGAGACAGGTCTCACAATCACTCATTATGGATAGTAAGGGGAAGAAATGCATATAATCTTGCTTATTAAAGATAACCCTAATGGCACAGTATGAATGAAAATATTTTAGGATAAACTTTTAGAAGCTTATAGCTCTTCTCATAGCTGTTTAAATCTCTTCTACAATGGATATTCTCTCCTCCTTCCCCTTTTCTGAATGGTGACTGGGGCCACTTTTATACTTATTCCTGCTTCAGGATGAACCTTGAGAATGACTATTGTCCACTATGTTACTGTTGAGCTATAATATTGCCTGTTATACTCTGCAATTGGAGCTAGTGTCTACTGACATGTGGCGGTGATTGTCACTGTGCTATGGAATAATGCTACTATCTGCAGATATGTGCTGATGTTGATTTTCATTGCCTCAGTTTCCAGGGCGGCACTCTGTAGACTCTTCATCTTCATTTTTATCTGTAATGAGACCAGAAAATCTGCACCTGATCTCTCCTTCAAAGACCCCAGAGCTCGCTGCTGCTTTCTAGGACCAATGTTGTACTATGTGATTTTCTCTAAGTTTGTCTAAAGTTTGCTTTTAGCAAGTCCCTCAAATGGGGCTATGGTTAGGCTCCATGTTAATGCTCAAATTGCTTCCATCAGGACTGAAAGTCTATTCTGAAAACTGTCCTTCCTCCAGGGCCTGCCAGCCCTTGAGCTTGAATAAATTCTGCCATTCCCCTGAAACCTGTAACTTGTCCCTGCCAGTTCACAGTCTGGGCACACAGGACTGTCCCTGAGGCCTTCTCACAAGCATGGGTATGATCTTTGCTGCAAATGATCAATTATCTCACTTGTACAATTTTTATTATACTCCTTATGAATATACTCAACCCTTAAGTACAATGACTAAAGGAAGTGATGACAATAGATTGCTATAATTTATTTATGACTTCAGAGAAGAATTTCACCATCTGGTAGGAAACTTCCTTTAACATCTTTGTAGGAAACTTTGTCACATTAAGCCTCTTTCAATTCCTCCTTCCATATGAGTTAATCACTTATTAGGTCATGAAATCACAGAAGTATATTATATATACTTCCTGCACCTCTTCAGATGGTCAATTTTCCCTTTATTTTGTTAATGTAACTGGTTTCATTGCTGGATTTTCAATTTTTTTTCATTCCTAGAAAAAGAAAAGATGAGTTATTATGTCACATTTTCTTTTCTATATATCGCTAAATCAATTTGCTATCATTTGGTTAAGGATTTTTGCATCTATAGTCACAGGTTGTGTTGTATAATTTTTCCACCTCATAATTTGTGTCTTGGGTTCTGGTATTAGGTACTAGTGGTTTTATTAAAACAGTATGGAGTGTTTTATTATTTTATATTTTCTTAAATGTGTATAATAGGTGATATTCTTTGATCAAGCTCACTGGAATCAGAGTAATTTTTAGAAAATTTGTTAGAAATGTGTTAAGGATTCTGAATCATTGATGTATGTATCAATGAATACTTTTTGTTTCTTCAGTAGGTTGAAATATTTTAGGAATCTAACAGTGCATATACATATCCAAATTATTTAGAAATTCACAATCTCAACTCCTTTAACTCCTAATAATTGTCTTTTCTTTCTTGTTATTCAGTCTTTTGCTTTTGCTTTTGTTACCAAAGATTGTACCCAGGGTCACTTAACCACTGAGCCACATCATCAGTGCTATTTATTTATTTATTCATATTTTGAGACAGGGTCTCCCTAAGTTACTTTTGGCCTCACTAAATTGCTGAGGCTGGCTATGAACTTGAAATCCTCCTGCCTCAGCCTCCTGAGCCACTGGGATTACAGGCATGTGCCACCATCCCTGCTTTTTTTTCAGTCTTAATGGAAGTTCATCAAAATTATTAGTTTCCTGAAAGAACTGAATTTTGAATTTTTTATCTTCTCCAGCATATTTGTGTTCTATTTCATTAGTTTATTCATGTTTATTTGTCGCATCTCTCATGTAATGTTTTTGTGTTTATATGCCTTTTCCTACCTAATTTCTAGAGTTGATGACTAATTTATACCAATAATTTATACTTAAATCTTCAATTTGCACTTCTGTTCATTTTATAATAAATGAATTTAAGTATCCAAATTTGCAGGTTAGAACCTTTTTAACTGCAACCACATAAATATTTATATGTAGAGTTGTTATTGTTACAAAATTTAAAATATTTTAATTTATATCAAAATTTCCATTGATATCGCTTCTTTTAATTATCTATAATCCATTTATCCAAATACACACATAAATACACACAAGTACACACATTTTATTTGCTTTTAGGTGTATATATGTGTATAATATATGTTCTAATTATCTTCTTTTGATGAGTTTTAGGTGTATTCTGTGTCTAGAGAAACTGAATGTTTTCAAACATTTTGACATTTTGGGGGACTTGATTTATGATACAGTACAGTGTCCCTACCATCAACCTTTTTACATTTCTAGCAATTAGAGAAGTGCAAATTAAAACTACACTGAGATTTCATCTCACTCTAGTCAGAATGGCAACAATCAAGAATACAAGTAACGATAAATGTTCAGGAAGATGTCAAAAGGGTAGGTACACTCATACATTGCTGGTAGGATTGCAAATTGGTGCAACCTCTCTGGAAAGCAGTGTGGAGATCACTCAGAAAACCTGGAATGGAAACATCATTTGACTCAGTTATCCCACTTCTCATTCCTCAATTTATACCTAAAGGACTTAAAATCAGCATACCACGAAGCCACATCAATGTTTATAGTGGCTCAATACACAACAGCTAAGCTAGGGAACCAACCTAGGTCCTCTTCAACAGATGAATGGATAAAGAAAATGTATATATACACAATGGAATTTTAGTCATAAAAAAAGAATGACTTTATAACTCTTGCCAATCAATGAATGGATATTGAGATTATTACGCTAAGCAAAATAAGCCAATTTCCCAAAATCAAAGGTCAAATGTTCTCTCTGATATGTGAATGTTAACACACAACAAGGGAGGAAGGGAAGAATAGAAATTCAACAGATTAGACAAAGAGGAGTGAAGGGAAGGGAGGGAAAACAGGAATAAGAAAGACAATGGAATGAATCTGACATAACTTTCCTATGTACATAATGTGAATACACCACAGTGAATTGCTACATAATGTACGACCACAAGACTGAGATCCTAATTAGAGTAAGATGTACTCCATGTTTGTACAAATATGTCAAAATACACTCTACCTTCATGTATAACTAAGAACAAATAAAAAAGGAAAAAGAAAAAAATGTAATACTAATATGAGTGAATAAATAATTCTGTCATCTGAACAAAAGCATTATTTAAACTACAATTAAAATTTTAGAAGCAATAAATAAAATTGAAATAATTATATAACATATGATTTAAAATTTGTATAGGAAGTCACCATAGTAAAATAAAAACATCAGTAAACAACTGGAAAAGAATCTACTTTATCAGGAGAAAACATCAGGAGAAACACTGGCTTTCTTTTGTGTAATGATTTCATGGAATATAATTTTCAATACTATTTTCTAGTCCTGTAAGTTTATGTGTTTGTTTTTTTAGAGAATATTTCTAACTCCTATTTGACGTAACATGCTTTTAAAACATTAGATGATCTAGTCCCGTCATTTTTAGTGCATTTATTCACATGTTTGAATTCAATCCTAACATTCTACAGAATGTTTCCTGTTTGTTCCAACTGGTTTATACCATGTTACAATATTTTTTTTTACATTTTTTAAAACATTATTTTGTTATTATTCAATTTGCCTCTCTGTTAAGGTAGATTTTTTTAAAATCATCATTCCTATTCTTTATGATTGTCCTAGCATTATCTGTCTTTAACTTTTACAATTGTATAGTAGTAGGTCTTTCAGCATCTTTACTAGTTATATAAAGCCTTAGGACATTAATTTCCTTTTTCTCCTCTTAAGAAATATATAAAAAATATGGTTTATATATAAACTTCAATTTTATGTATCTTTCAAGTCATATAAAAATGCTAAAATTTCTGTTTTATGTAGTCAAGAGTCATTTAGATTTTCCTAAAAAGATCTGTTTCCCCTTGGGCTTTATTGCTTAATAAATCTCCAGCCTTACCTCAAAAGTCCTAGCTTCTATCCCAAGAACTTCTTTTTGTATTTTCTTTTATGTGGCTTTCTTCTAAAAGAGCACAGTAGCATTTTCTTTACTACTGTCCATGTGAAAATGTGCACTTTTCCTCATGAAGCACCCTTTTTCCTTTTACTGAAGTTTTTTTTAGTTTTATGTTGTCAGATGTTCAATCCCTTGAAGAAATCAGAGCATTGTCACCTGGTTGTCATGATTTCTGTTAAGAAGTCAGCTGTCAGATTGCTTGTTATATTTTTAAAGACAATCTGTCCTTTGGATAGCATCTTTGAATATTTTTTCTTTATCCTATACTTTCTATTATTTTGTTCTTATTTTTCCACATGGATTTTTTAATTTGTTCTTTTTAGATACACATGACAATAGAGCATATTATTCATACATTGAGTATAACTTATTCTAATTAGGATCCCATTCTTGTGGTTAAACATAATATGAAGTCATACTGGCCAAGTATGAACATAGGAAAGTTATGTCCAATTAATTCTACTGTCTTTCCCATTCCCATCCCCCCTCCCATCCCTGATTCCCCTTTGTCACAGCAAAGGAAACAATCAAGAACCTGAAGAGAGAGCCTACAGAATGGGAGACAATCCTTGCCTCTTGCACCTCAAATAGAGCATTAATCTCCCTGATATACGAAGAATTCAAAAGACTTAAAATCAAAAAACAAATAACCCAATCAGCACATGGGCAAAGGAGCTGAAAGGCACTTCACAGAAGAAGAAATATGAGGGGTCCACATGGATTTTTTTATTTACCCCATGTTTCTTTAGTTCCTATAACTATCAATTGACTTACCAAGTTGAGAAAATTTCCAGTCATTATCTCTTTTTTTTCCCCCTTTTAGAATGCTTTTTCTTTGGCAGAATTTTGTCACAGGGTCACACCTAGCTTCAGAGGTAGCCCAATGCCAGATTTAACAACAACTAAATCAAACAAAAACAACAAAAATCCAGTCATTATCTCTTGAAATATAAGTACTGTCCTGTTTTTTTCCATTGTCCTTATTCTCTGTGTCCATTGAAATGTATTTAAAATCTCCTCAGTGCACTTTTATACCATTTGACCTCTATTCTTTTATTTGTATTTTTACAAACTGCACTGTGATTCATTGTACACAAATGGGGCACAACTTTTCATTTCTGTGGTTGTACACAATGGAGATTCACACCATTCGTGTAATCATACATGTACAAAGGGTAATGAGATCTGTCTCAGGTCACTACCTTTCCTTCCCTCATTCCCTCCCTCCCCATTTCCCTCTACACAATCCAAAGTTCCTCCATTCTTCTCTTGCCACCCTCCTTCCTTATTTATCATCATCCACTTATTAGAGAAAACATTCAGCCTTTGGTGTTTTGGGCTTGGCTTATTTCACTTAGCATGATATTCTCCAACTCCACCTATTTACCAGCAAATGCCATAATTTTATTCTTCTTTATGACTAATATTCCAGTGTGTATATGTACCACAGTTTCTTTATCTATTCATCAATTTTAGGGCATCTAGGTTGGTTCCACAACCTAGCGATTGTGAACTGAGCAGTTATGAACACTGATGTGACTGCTTTACTGTAGTATGCTGATTTTAAGTCTATTCTTTATTTTCAGGTATATCCTCATTTCATTCTGTAAATACTTCTCTAGTGTACTTCATGCTCATTGATTTCTTTTAACATGTCACATCTATATCTGCTATAAAATGTGTCCAGTGAGTGTATGTGAGAGATTTACATACATTAAGATACACACACCTTCAATGTATAGATTAATAGTGTTTGTCCAATTATAGACCATTACAGTGAAAATCCATGTGTAACAACTTTTCCCACTCTCACTCCAATCTGTCACTCCAGACAGTTTTCACATGTTGCCTTACAGTTAACCTCCACTCGCACAGTCATTCAGTTTTTAATCATTGCACATGTACTTTACTTGTTTTGGATGCTACATAAAGTGAATCAGAGAAAGTATTATTTGTTGATTCTTTTGCTCACCATAGTATGTATGATTCATCCTTTCTCTTACATCATCATTAAGTAGTATTCCTTTGTACACGTATGTACTAATTAACCTGCCCATTCTTCTTTAATGGATAATTTGGCATTAGTAAATTTTTATTCATTTTGGAAATCTATTCCTAAGTTTTTGTCCAAGTCATAGAGCTATAGATCTTCATTTCTCTTGAGTAAAGCATGCATTGAGAAATTGCCAGTTATGAGTGAAATGTATATATAACACTATGAAAACATAGCTGAGTTCTTTTCCAAAGTTGTTTATAACACATTACACACCTTCCAAAAACTAAGAAAAGCCTATTTTCTCCTCATCTTTGACAAAATTTGGTATTATAACTCACTTCTTGTCACTCTAGTGGTGGCATCATTTTCCATACATCTCTGATCAGTAATGATCATGAGCAGCATTTCAAGCTTTCGTTGACTTTCATGTATACTCTTTTCTGAGGGGTTTATTGAAATATTTTGCATATAATTTTATTTAATTTTTGGGATACCAGGGATTGAACCCAGGGTGCTTAACCACTGGGCCATATCCCCAACCCTTTTTATTTTTAATTTTGAGACAGGATCTTTCTAAATTGCTTAAGGCCTCACTAAATTGCTGAGGCTGGCTTTGAACTTGTGATCCTCCTACCTCAGCCTCCTGAGTGAGC
The DNA here is from genome assembly GCA_020662805.1 of Glaucomys volans. Classification (NCBI taxonomy): domain Eukaryota; kingdom Metazoa; phylum Chordata; class Mammalia; order Rodentia; family Sciuridae; genus Glaucomys; species Glaucomys volans. Next base: position 163,713 of record JAJEJO010050379.1, on the reverse strand, counting down.
TGCTGGGATTACAGGCATGTGCCCACCAAGCCCAACTTGCCAATATTTTTAATATGTGGGCTGTTTGCCTTCATATAATAAATAAGGATTAGTTATATAATCTAGATAGAAGTCCTTTGTCAGATATAAGCAGTGGGAATGTTTTATTCTTCCAGGATGTGGCTTGTTTTTTCTATGAAACAATGTCAGTTAATTAATAAGGGATTGCACCAGTTTTATTTCATTTCTTATGTAAATATCTTTTTGTCCTAAGTAATTTTTATCTTCCTCAAAGGTTATAAAAGATTGTATAATTTCTTCCTAGGTTTTAGATTTAATTTTGAATTTTACAGGGAGGTATATAATGTATCTCAAATTCAAGATTAAACTTGAATGTTTCCTTTTCTATTTTTGTTGACTAAATTATAAACATGGTATATATATGAATTTATATATGTATATGTATATACACCATGTTTATACCATGTTTATTATATATAACAGATCTTATGTATATTATATATTATATATATACCAAATATACAATGTTTATTATATTGTTTATTATATATACATATGTTATTTAGTATATATTGTATACACATATAATATATGATTATATAATGTATACATATATGATAAATATAATTTATATCCTCTTTAATTTTTTCACCCATGTTTTATAGAGGTCTATTTCTCACTATAGTTTTGATGTGTTTGTACTAAAATGGTATTTTTAAAATTTGAATTTCTGATTTTATACAATCAGTTATAACAATATATGTAGTCGATGATGTCAACTTTGAATTCTACAACTTACAAATTCACTGCATAGTTTGGATTTTCTCTTTCTTAGATCCCTTAAAATATTCTATGGTAACGATTGAGTCACTCGTAAATAAAGAGGGTTTTCTTACTTGTGTCCAACATTTGCACCTGCTTTTCTTTTCTTGCTTTCTTGCTGAAGTTAGTGTCTCAGTCAAATTCTGTTAATCAGCTTTCCATTGCAGTTACCTAAGTAGCTGACAAGAGCAATTTAAAGGAGGAAGAATTCAGCCCATAGTTGGCTGGCTACAACATAGAAACATCATGGTGGGAGAGCATGGTAGAGGAAAGTGGCTTAGCTTATGGCAGCTGGGAGGAAGAGAGAGAGAGAGAGAGAGGGAGGAAGTGGCCAGGGAAGACAGAGTCCCCAAAGCCATGCTCCCAGAGATCTACATTCTCCAGGAACACCCCATCTATCTACAATTACTACCCAGTAGTTCATTCAAATTATTAATACATCATATTAATCAATTCATTAATGATGTTCTATAGTTCATGAATCTATCTTTTCATCTCTAAACCATATGCCTGACACATGAATGTTTTAGGGAATATTTCAGATCATAATCATAACACTGATGTTAAATAAATGAAGGTTGTGAGAACTGATAATCTTGATATGCTGTTCCCAGGCTTAGAAAAATATTTTCAATATGCTTTGGTATTAGATATATAATTTCTAAAGATAAACTTGTGTTATTAATTAAAGAAAATATCTATTCACTTATTAACTCAATAAGGCCCTAATGCATTTAATATTTGAGACAGATGTAGAGACATGAGACTCTTGCTTTCATGAGGGTAATGGTATAAGGGCAAGAAATAAGCATAGATATTAACCATATTAATAAATAAATAAAGTTATAATCTGAGCAGTAATTAGAAACCTATGTTCAAATTATATTATTTTAAAGAAAGGTATCTCCTGTTAACCCAAATAAAGCCTTTATCAGATATGCTCCATGAGCACAAGAGCCTTTTCTATAACTGTGTCTGATTCATATACTTAATGAATGAGAAGTTGGTTATAGATGGAATGAATGAATAGATGAGTAACCTCCCTGTAGTAAAAGAAAATATTTTATGAATAGAGAAATCATATTTATTTTTAAAACATATCTTCAATTTCTGAAGAAAACTTTAAAGAGGCATCACAACCCATGCTTCCTTAGCTGAGTTCTATGTTTGGTCATCTATCACATTTCATTGCAGTTTTGTGCATGCCTACTTACTTACTAGATTCTGAACTCTTTGGAGATTAAAGCTAGACAATTCCTGATAAGTTGTGGATGTTCTAAAAATGCATGTTTAATGAATGGATGGATTAAAAATCTACAGACATTGTTGATGCCCAGAGCAAAAATATTCAAGAACTTCTAAATTTTATTATACTTATAAACTAGCAATTTAGTATTTGTCAGGTTTGCTGTATTGTTTTAGAGACTCATTTCATTCTAAAAATGCAGCTTTATAGTGTGTATGTCAGAAAACATTATTTTCTATTTGATAAAGGCACTGCTTACGTTTAGAGACAGTATCTTTCCTTTCTATTAATGCCATCATTCCATCAAGTGCCTAAGGCACTAACATACATTATAAAACAATAGGTCATAGAGAAAAGCACTTTTAAGACTGCAGCATGAATGCTTAAGCAAAATTGATTTATACCTACAAGTCACAACTTGTTGCTGAAATTGGATACATTTCTTTCACAAGTCAATAGTTAAACTGAAAATGGTGCCTAACAACATCTGGGGAATGGTACACTTATTTTATTTTATTTTTTGTCAGTGGGTTCCTGTTGTACCAAAGCTTTAATAGAGAATAGCATGGCTGTATAAAAAAGTAAGTAATGTGTCCTTAAGGATCTATCAAAAATAAAACCCTGGATACCTGATTTTGTTGAAGGCACTAGTATTGACATTTGTATATTCATTTATGATCTCTGCACAATTTTTAAAAAGCAGAAGCAAAATTTAATGTAGAGGAAATGTAATGTTTAATTTCTTTGAAAAAAGGTTATCGATGATTTTTTATTTGTCTGTTGTCCCCCGTTTATTGTTTTTCTAATTTACCCAGAATAAAATATTGAATATGTTTCCAAAATAGTATTCCCTTTCATGTTTTCTCCTACCTTCAACACTTACATACAGCACAAAAGGACATCTGGGGAGTCAGAATCTAGTTACTTTTGTCTGTCAATTTAATTTAACAATTAGTCAGTCCCTAAATTTTCACGTATTTTGCCCTAGCTCATTAATGACTAATTTGCCCCTTACCAGCATGTCTTGACTCTATTTGAAATATCATTCCTTAGGGATGAATGTAGAATACTGTTACTTAGAATCTAAAACTTGAGTTTATAGAAGCAGAGAGTGGAATTATGGTTACCAGGGACTAGAAGAGCAGGGAGAGATTTGGGGACATATTGTTAGAAGGATGCAATAGTTCAGTTAGATGAGGAATAAACTCAAGAAAGCTATGTTACAATATGTTTAACAAATCATGCTAATTATTTGAGGCAAGGCGTATGTTAAGTAGGCTTGATTTGGCCATACAACAATACATACATTTTTCAAGATATGTTATACATTAGACATATATACGTATAACTTTAAATTGTAAATTAAAAATGGAATCATATTTTTAAAATAAAATGATATTCCTTATGAAATTTTTTTTCCTCAATGCTGTGGACTGAATCCAGGATCTTTGCTTGGTTAATAAGCAGGTGCTTTACCACTGAGATCTACACCCCAGATTTAGAATTCTTAATAAGGAAAAATATGCTAATTCTTGCATTAAAATATATTTACAAATCACAAACTAAAGAATTCAGGATTAAAAAGATAAAAATACAGTGCTAAAAATAAAATCAGGCACATTTACTGAAATTTAAAGATCTTTAAATTAATGTCTTACATTAATGTTTCATCTAAACCTGAAAAACAGCGATGGGTTCATGGTGAAAGTGACTGAAACTATAGATACATAAATGTATATTATAGGTGTATATATATCAAATATATATGAGATATGGATATATATGTAAAAGGATACAATGTGTATATGTGTGTATATGTATATATATATGAGACTAATAAAATCAATTACAAATGTTGGAAGAGGGACAGTTAAAAATGTTTTAGAAAACACCTAGGTTAAATCATCTGAAATAACTAATATTTGGAGTTTTTTTATTCATTAATATAGTGATTTCATGTGGTTCAGATTGGCAATATTTGTCAAGAACTGTGGTAGTTATTTTGCATTAAAAACTTATCTATAACAAGATCAGGCTCTACATCAGGCTCTGAATACTGAGATCACATTAATATTTATTACTGCATTAAATATTTCCCAGGGCTTAAATTGTTCAATCACCCATCCCCAGGTGACCTCTCAAATGGAAACACTCTACATCAAGTTTGAGAGAAAGTTGATTTCTTATACATTACATATAAGAGTATAAATTGAAGAGTCTTAGGGAAAGCATTTGGAGTTATCAAGCATTTAAATGTTGTAAAACCCAGGAATTTTACCCCTGAGATATATATTCAAGGAAAACTCTAGCACATATATTAAAGAAAAACTAATAAAAAAGGTTTGTATTAGCAAAATACCTGAGTGAACCAAAATGTACATTGATAGAAGAATGGATTAATAATTTTGATATATTTACAATGAAAAATTATATAGATATAAAATATATGTATGTCTACATGCAATCAGATTGATGAAACAGCAATATATATTCAAATGAAAAGTCCTTCCTAATGTTTAGATTTAAGAAGTATTGTTTAACTTAGTTTACCTGCACTTTGAAATTTGACATCAGAAGCCCTTTTTAAGGTTTAGGGCATTGTTTTTTTCTTCACATGTAGTCATAAAGACTCATGAAAATGGGGCTTTTCATATTTGTGTCCATAATGGAATTTTTAAACAGTTAAAAATTCTAACCAGGGAAACTCGTATGCAATTTGCTTCTTGACCTATGATAGAGTTATATCCCAATAGAGCCATTGTATCTTGTAAATGTAAGTTCAAAATTCACTTAATACAACTAACCTACCAATCATCCTAGCTTAGCCTAACATACTTTAAAGGAGATCATAACATATTAACCTACAATTGGGCAGAATTATCTAACACACAGCATATTCTATAATTAAAATGTTGAATAGCTCATACAATTTATTATACTAACAGTGAAAAATAGAAAGTATTCCATGGGTGCTGCGCCCTCTTCAATTCCCCTCAGTGCTTGACAAGGATTCCACTGAGTAATAAAGATGTTTGCAAGGTCTCATCTTCCTGGGAATTGGGGCCGTTGTTTCCTATTGTCTTGTTTAATTTGCCTATGCTTGGGAATAATATTATATTGTATTTCTGGGAATTCTAGGGTCTTAGGGGATTTAGAACACAAGAATCAAACAACTAATCACACTGGATATAACCAAGAAAGGCCCTTGTTCTGGGTGATAAAAGTATAACTTAGAAAGAATGTTATGCTCATTTCCAGCAACTTATGCTAAATGGCACCACGGATGGTGACTACTCCCAGATGACCTAGGGCAGAAAAACACGTTGTTCCCACCTTAACTCCAGACAAACAAGTCACAAATAAAGTTGTTAAGGCTAGAAAAATAGTCCCAACAATTCAGACATCATTTGATAATGCTTATTTGGTTAATGGAAAACTATGGTATCCTCCTTGGAAACCAGCTTCTGGTCCCTTAGATTTAGACCCCCTTTATCTCCCACTGGCAGAATACACCTTGGATAGCATCGAGTATATTATAATGAAAAATGTACATGGAAAGCTCATCTCCCCTTTTTAGAATATTTAAAATATGTAAAATGCTGGTATTTGCTTAGTTGCTCTGAACAGCTTTTTTGGGCAGGACAGGCTAATGCTTACTGGGCAAAAGTAGGAGGTGTTCTGCTTCTAATTGGCCTAAAGCAGCTCAGTTATTCAGTGATCCAGAAAAAGCTCAGAAAGAAACTCCCTATTTTTTCTGTTAATCTAGTTATTAATCACATAGAGTAAACTTATATGTTGTTCATAGAAATGGCTTCTGTGCACGATGTTCTCAGTAATATAAAAAGTAGAATTAGTTTAAGATTATATAGAAGAATACTTAAAAATATTATGAAGAGTTGATAATATTTAATCTGCTAGTATGTTTTGCCTATTGTCTTGTAGTTTGCGTCAGTTTCCTTTTATGTGGCCTCAAGGTATTGTACTCAAGCTAGAAGTTAACATATAAAAATGGTGTGTGGAAAAAATAAAGTTAGAACAGAACTTAGCCTCAGATCACTGAGTCTGTGTTGCTTTGTTCTCCACTTCTCTAAAGTCATCCCACTCACCAGAGAGCACCACGACCCTTTGTGCTAGGGCTGGACCCCGGCACACGGGTACTCATTTATACCATCACGAAGTCCAAAAGGTGTAATTAGAACTATCACAAGTTGAGGAGCAGCTCTATTTATAGGCAATGTCTTTGCCATTGTTTTCCTAGATACGAGTACCTGCCTGGTGATCTATAAGTTTCAAGAAAATAGTTTGATTGTGTGTGTTACCTTGCCCACAAACTGTACCTTAGAATTATTATCCGCAGAAACAGCCAGAGATGTCTTCACCCTGCAAATAGCTCTTGTGCTATTTATATCTGTATCAGTTTGGGAATAAATATTAAAATAGGAAGATGACCATTTATCATTAAAATTAAGATACTTAAAAGATTGTTCTGGTTTGCCCTTTTCTCAAAAGCTTTCTCACCAAGTTCAATGCACTGCAGGAACTCATTCAAATATTTTATACTCACTAAAATTTTAGCTTTGGTGTGTTGATTCATTTGGAGCAATAATGAGGCTTGAATAATGCCACTTGCTAATGGAATATTAATATGGAACAACAGCAGCAGGTCCCTCTATTTCTCACTTTTTGGGACAATAAACACTGTTTTAAAATTTTAAACACAGGAGGATATCATACATGCACTGGGTCAGGGGTTTCATCATAGTTTCTATTATTGCTAATGACTGCTTGCTTTTGAAACTGCTTTTTATCCAGTCAGTGTAATACTATAATATAAATCACCTACATTTTGGCAATTAAATGTGTGCAGGCTATACTATGGGACACAACACATACAGTTATTTAAAAGTGTTAAAAGCAACTGTGACTCTTTATCTGAAGTCTAGTTTTGCTCTTGAATAGCACTTGCTCAGGAAAATGAAACTATGTTCACTTTATTGTGTCATATATAGCTTGTATTTATATAGCATTTTGTCAGTTTCGACTTCTTTCTAAAAACCGTGTATCAGTGTATAGAAAGACTTACTTTTAAAGAGAATTAAAACTAGGAATAGTTTTCAAGCTAGAAACAAGTTTTAGTGATTTATTTCAACTTTCTTTTTATAGAAAAGAAACCTCTACCAATTTTTTATTTCAAATGAGCTGAAGTAGGTGACTAGAAAAAAAGTATTTTCTTACTTTTTAGATAGTTAAACATGAGCATGATCAAAAGAAAGTGGAAACATATTACATATTCTGAAGTTTAACATCCCACTAGGATCTTCACAGGAATATTTTAATTATAATAAGCTTTGTGATCAGTATGTACAAGATCTGTTGCTATTCCTCATACACTTGAATAAATGCCAAGTAAATATCATCTTTAAAAGTTATAAATATGGAAATACTTGACTGATTTCAGATTTGTGGATTATTTAAATCATTCAGCAGCAATTTAAACTGTTTATGATCAGATAAATAAGTATGTGAACAACTGAGTTGGATTCAATTTGAATTGATTTTCTATGCAGTTTGATAAGCTGTAATACTATTAATGCGTTTGTGTTAGTCCATTCCATTCACTATTAGAGAAAAAGGATTTTTCTCAAATATGGAAACTAGTGGAGTTAACTTGTTGGGATTTATACAGAATCACTGTATGTTTCTAGCTTTTGCTATATTTATCCAAATTATAAGCCTTCACATATTTTTAACAGTTATGATTCAGCATGAATTAGACCCAAACATCTTGAATCTTTGAAGGCCTCTGAAAAGCCAAATTACGTAACAGTAAGATCATATATTTAACTCTGTTCATGTTGCTAATTGAAGGATTATAAATGTGTACTTTTTCTACAAAGGAGTAGATATACCCAAACCTCAATTCTCAGGTATTATTAATTAATAAAGTATAACAATCATCATTATATTAACATTCTATAAATAAAAATATATTTGCATACATATGCATGTTATATACAAGTGTGTATATGTATATGTACTGACTAAAACAGTACATATGAGCAAATAATTGGTAAATAGGGTACTGCTGGGACAAACAGTGGGAACAAGGTTTAAGCCAATCTAGAGGTGCTGGGCAGTATTTACGAAGGGATGAATGCAATTATGAAACAAACAGAAAAAGTTGTTAAACATTAACAAAAAAAAATACATCCAAGGAGTTTAAAATCATAGGAGATAACTGGGTTTTACCAACAGAATGTGGATTACATTCAAGTTGCCCTAGGTTTGAATCCAGACTCAACCACTTATCTTGAACATTTTTAGCAAATTTTCAAGAGTTGTGAAACTTGGTATCTATCTTAGAAAATTTGAGCTGCTCAAACAGTATACCATACCCTGGCAGACTGAAATAACAGAGATTTACTTCTCACAGTTCTGGAGGCTTGAAGTCCACGATCAAGATGCAAGTCAATTCACTTCCAGATGTGAGTTCTCTTTGTGACATTTAGATAGCCATCTTCCAGCTATGTCCTCAAATGGTCTTCCCTTAGTGTATGGATGCACAGGGAGAGATATTTCTCTCTTTCTCTTCTTTATAAGGGCAACAATTCCATCATGAGGGCCTCACCCTCATGACTCCACCTAACACTAACTATTTTCCAAAGATTCCCATCTTCAAATAGCATTGCACTGAAGATCAGAGCTTCAAAAAATGAATTTGGGGAATGCAAATATCCAGAGCACAATAGTGTCCTCTTCTTAAAATCGCATATAACAGATCTTGCTTGGATTTGTGAAGATCAGAACCCAGAACATTTGGTGATAGTGGAAGTGAATGCTGCACTGTTACTGCTGCTACCACTTGGGCCCATCTTATAACAGGGTCAACCACTAATCACCCAGTTGAAGCTTCAAGACCAAGAACTCATATGCTAATGGAATGTACTAGAAGATAAGAAAAGGAGAAGCAAAACATAGTTTTTGAACTATTAGCTCATAATCTATTTTGAGGATATGTGGAGTGGCTGCTAAATGGAGAGTGCCACTAAAGAAGCAAATGGAATTACATCAGCAAAAGTTCTTGGAATGCTGTGGCATTGCTCATCCTTACCTAACCTTTCCAAATGGAAAGAGTTTCATGAGAATCACTATCGAAACTTCCTACATACATATCTCTAGGTATTGAAAACCCACAGAAGTGAGCCTAAAACACATTTGAAATAGGAAGAAAAGCATTATTTGCATGAAGAGTCAGAATTGAGGGCAGGACCAAGGTATGTTTCTCTTGGACAGGGTATGCATTACAAGAAAATTTCTTGAAAGAATCTCACCCAGCTGAATGAGAATCAAGAAGACTCCATAAGTGTCTTTGAAGAGCTCACACTGAGTTATGGTGAGGGAATCATAAATGGTCAGTTGGAGGAGGCAGCAATAACAAGGAAGCTGCATTTAGAGCTTCCTGGAAGAGGGAGGAGGGATTTAGTGAAAAACACAGAGAAAAATCACCTGCACAAAGAAGTCAGTGTTGTGTATCTGTCAATTAAAAAAGGGTCAGCAGTTGATCAATAGGGGATTAGACTGCATCCCTTGCCCAAGATCAGCTCTCCTCTAAGTGAGCCCTGTGGGGAGATTCTAGAGCTGAGATGAAGCTAGGGAATAAGGGAAGAGTTGAAAAATATAAAGAAAGAGAAGCTGACATTTTCTTCTCAAGAAGGGCAGACCTCTAAACTTGATGAAGCATTCAGTGAGCATGGAAGGGAAGCTTTTATTTAATTATAAGTGCAGAATTCTGGAAGCATACTACCTTAGGGTTTCACCTCATTAAATGTACCTGTGTTGAAGTTTGGAAATCCCTGAAAAACATCAATGAATTTATCCCAGAAACACAGAGAATCAGACTAATAAGTTTGAAGGGAGTGAGAAAATAAATAATTTGCATATTGAGACTATATATGTTTAATAAGAGTTGCATTACTCCATTGTGATTTATATTAATATCTCTATAAAATGAACTATATAATATGATACTATTCCATTTTTATAATTTCAGGAAGTCTTATATAGCATAAAAATTTTTCAACTTGTGCAATTAAAACAAAGTTTTAAAGGTTTTGGCATATAAGTGTCTTGTGAAAATTTTATTTATGGAGTAATTCAAGTCTATCGCCTCAGTTCTCAAAAGTTAGGTGTTACTGTGTCTAGGCGTATCTACCTAAACATTAAGGAATACACTATGCAAGGATCCATAAAATACAAATTTCATTAAGTATCTAATATTCTACTGGGCTTTGAGATCCACATAAGTGTATATGCAAGTCTCTGAGTTTCAGTTCTATTTGCATTTATGATGTTGCTCCAGAACAAACCCCTCACAGGAATATCAATTATTAAAGAAGTGTCTTCAGCATAGCAGATAATCAGTAAGGCAGCCAAGAAATAAAACAACTCCAGGGATATGTTCTTCCAGCCTCCTGTCTGAAGTCCAAGGTGTTTATCCAGTTTACATAGCAGCTGTTGTCAGTGTCACTGAGAACAAAGCCATAAAGATATAAGAATTCTTTGAAGTGCATTTGATTGCCTTTTGTGAATATAATGGGAAAATGGCATTTGTTTTCTTTAATGTAAAAAAAATGAAGAGAAAATATATGCTTAAATTCTTCTTGGAAAGTGGCTTTTGCATAATGTTTTGCTTTTATTTTTGAAATAAACTAGATCTACAAATATTTTAAGGTCTTTTAAACAGTTTTTTTCTTTGTCATAAGTAGGGTGTCTCTGGTTAGTTTAAGGAAGGTATAGACTTTACGATTCCTAATGAGTGTGAATAAAAAAGAGCATGTAGTAAAATTGAACTTGAAATAATTTCAAATTAAAAACAACTTATTGGAATATGCTGGTTTGGAATTATAATTATTTCCAGTTTTCATATGCATTATATACGGACGCTTTCTCATTTTTTTTCTCCATACTGTGTGATAAAATGTGTACTTTAAAGCTAGATTTAGAAATTACTAAAAAATAAAATTTTAAAGGTGTATTGAATCTGACATGTGTTCTACAGATTTATATTTATATTTATAAGACCTATGTCTGGGGAGGTTCAAATGTTCAGCTATATTATATTATTTAATATTCAAGATCTCATTATAGTATAATTTTAAAATACTTTTTATTTATTGACCTAACATCTATCATGACTCTAGCCAGTCAGTGTCCTAAGCTCTAGGAACTTAGTTAAGAAATGGAAAATTCTGCCTATTTAACAAGGCCAATCTATCTTATTATAGGCATGGAAACAAGTACGATATTAGAAATGAGTAACAACTAGTAAATAACGCTTGCCTTGGAATCAAGGAAAAAAAATTTAAATCTTAGATCAGCAATTAACTATTTTTCTTGCTCGAAACAAGATAATTAATTAATTTGAAACTTATTTTTATCAACACTAGAGTGGAAAACACCACCTAAATTTTTACTGTGATTTAATTGAAGTGCCTCATATACAAAGCAGCATTAGGTTGAAAAAACTAGTCTATAAAAATGATTTTAATAGTTACATATATTAACAGTTTAATATAGAGTTGTTTGTTCTTTTATCACTTGTTCTTGTAACATAGTGCCAGTCAGTTTTTCACCTCTGTGACTAAAATATCTGACAAGAATAGCTTATAAGAGGAAAATTTTATTTTGGGTTCAGAGTTTCAGAGTTTCGACCCATAGTCAGTCAATTCCACTGCTCTGGATCTGAAGGGGAGGCAGAGAATCATGGCAGAAGGGTGTGGCAGAGGAAAAATACTCAGTTCAAGACAGCCAGGAAGGAGAGAGAGAGAGAGAGAGAGAGAGAGAGAGAGAGAGAGAGAGAGAGATATACTAGGGACAAAATACAAATCCCAAAGACCTACTTCCTCCAGCCATGCTCACCTGGATTATCCAGTTGGCCCATTCAAATAATTAATCAAGCAAATGATTAATGATTAGGTTATGTCTCTGATAACATTATCATTTTACCTCTGAATATTTCTTCATTACAACATGAGCTTTTGGGGACATCTCACATCCAAACCATAACAAATATTGACTAATTTAAATTGATAAAATACTATGATAAATTATTATGCTGAATATAATCTAAATATCTCAAATTATGCTACATGGGCCATTTGTTAAGTATATTAAATCTAAAGAAATTCCTATTTTATGTTTTTTGGCAACTCTTTACAGTTTACTATGATTACCTTAGCTAGTATTAGCCTACCACTTTATAGTTACAACTAAGATTTCCTGAGGCTTCCTCATTATTCTTTTGTCTTAATGATCTTATTGCCTATATTCCAAATTTTTCAATGTAGAGCCTTTATTTCTGTTGATTTCTGCTATTTATGTTAATTAGAGATTATGTTTGATACCAAGGGAGATAAAACCTAAAATCATATTTATCATAATATTACTACAGATGCATTACTACAGGTGCATGTTTAATGTAAAAAGATAAACTTGTCACTGAATTTTAACACAATATCCCATTTTTATTGAGGAAATTTACATACATTCTACCAGTCCAGCTTATTTTTTTACTTTTAAAATAAGAAATGCCTCATAGGATCTTAAAGCAATAAAAGATAAAAATATGTTGATCTGACCCGGTTCCTGAGATAAAAAGTAGGTGTGCTCCTTTTCTTTGCTTGAAACTATTCTGTAAATATACCCTGAACAGGAAGTCTTAACCTTGTTCCTGTGGAAGAGACATTGGGAAATAGATTTGGGAAGCTACAAATACTATGATCACCACCTATTTTCCCTGACCTGCTAGAGGAGGTAGGAACTGGGGCATGGCCTTGGGTATATATTTGCATCTGGCAGTGAACTCGCTATCTGCTTCTTGACCACCAGGCAAGCCGCTTCTGTCTGCCTCACTCTTCTGCCATGTCGGTTCCTGTCTCCCCTTGGAGCCCTAAGGAATGGAGCTGCTGTCTATAGATTGAGACCTCTGAAACCATGAGCCCTCAAATAAACTCTTCCTCCTCTACATTGTGCTGGTTGGATCATTTATTCACAGCAGAGAAAAGGTTGATTTAAAGAGTGACTTTTGAAATAAATCATTTCGCTTTCTCATTCCTTCAAAACTTAGAACTATCATCCAAAACTTAATGTCATATACATTGATTTTTTACCTTTCAGATTATTTAGTAAAACGGTCAGTGTACATTAAGTTCAGATGAAGGTAAGGACTCTAATGTGATTTTAAGTTCTACTTTCTAATAAGCAAAGAAATATTTCAGAATGTTTTCAAGTTTTACTGTAATAGGGATACACTATACATCTTCACTCTGTACACTTTTCCTTTTGAAAGAATAAAAAAGTTTTTCTTATGATAAACGGATAGAGTGTGTGTTTTGAGACAGCACAGCTTACTCTGTCCTTACCAGGGCTGTCCCTCTGAGCTCTGCAGCTCTGCTCTTGGTACATTATGCAATTGGATACTTGGTGTTTTGGCTTTCTATTTCTGTCATCACTAAAGTGATTTTATGCAGAGGATTTCATACTGATTATGTGAACTGGCAGATAATTTTGACTGCTTCCTCACTGTTTATAACAGAGGCTCTGACTGAGTTTTCAGGGGATCTCCACTTTTTCTGTCTACTTTGCTGTATTCAGGTGAAATTGTCTTTTAAAACATTTTCCCCCTTGCATTTCTCTTTATGTGTCAAATGATTGTTTTGTGAATGTTGCTGTTGGGTTCTAACATGTTTATTGTTGCTTTACCTTCTCTATATCTATCTTCTTTGTCATCACGCAATACTTAATAGTTTATGTCTTTAATCTTAAACTACAGCATGTATATGTGTAGTGCAATCTGTTTTATTTAATTTTTCAGGTACCTATATGACAACTTTATTTCAAACCTTCCTTTATTATTGGTTTTTAAATGTGTTTCTTATGGCCTAGATTTAAACATACGCTTGTGAACTCTGTCTTTAATAGGAATAATGGTTCTATCCACACAGAGGTAAACAGTTGGAAATACTTGTTCTTTCTCTTCTTCCATGTTACTTTATGTTTACAACTCATTTGGAGTTATTCTTTCTTGTATTTCCTTTTTCTTTTGTGTGGTTTATAAAATTTATAAATTTATTCTGCTGTTGGCAATACTTTTTAATATGTCCAAGAAACTAACTTATGTGAGAAAATTGGTCATGCTTTATTTTATTAAATGAATGTCATGCTTGAAGAATAATACAGGTTTCTGTATGACCTTCAATATTTCCTTTAGTGCTGTTTCTTTTTAATTTTTTTTAGTGCTTTACTTTAAAGTTTTGTTTTTGTTCATTCTTCCCCACCTGCTCTAATATGCAAAATTAGTGACAGATCTTCTCTTAATTCATTGCCCTGCTTAGATATATGGTACCTATTCTTTGTGACCCTTTGGGACTCAGGATTGGTTCTTGCTTTGCCTTGGGTAGTAGCAACCCTTTAGATTGGAAGTGAAAGACTACTTCTTACAATGAGCACACAGTTATAAATAAGACTTTCAAGGCCATGCAATGAGGAATTACTTACTCTTTGTGACCTCAAACTTTCCTAACACCAGGGGCAGCCTCCTCTGTGAAGCTGCACATTTGTTTCCTTATTGGTCATATTGGAATGGGAGAGAAAAATGTAGGCTGTAACCTTTTCTGTTGGGAATGTCCAGAGAGCTCCGGGCCACATTCTTCCCAAGGATATTCTGTGTTGAAAACCTCTTCATTCTGGTATCATAAATTGTATTTATGCCATGAGGGAAGAAGTCAAGTATCAATGATCTTCACCTTGCCTGCCATGGAGAAAACAGTCTTCTTTGTACCTATTTACCTTTAAAACTCAGGTGAGCTTTGGCTTAGGCAAGACAGAGAAACTAAATTTCTTCCAGTGGTGGAAGCAGGTTTTCATAGTTTTCCTTCCAGAATCCTCTGCTTCTCCTGGTGGACCCTCCATCCTCAGGTTCCATTTGCTTTGTACCTAACTCAATTCCCTTATCCAAACACATTAGATTTCTTTAAAGATCCTTGGAGCATGTCTTCAGAATTCTCCTGGTTTATCCATCCATATTATACCCTGTACTCTTTTCTGGTATAATATTTTAGGCTTGTTTTATTTTACTTTATTTTATCATTATTTCATTTGTTATGGTACTGGGAATATGTCCCAGGATGCTTCCCCTGAACTATATTCCTAAACTGTTTTGTAGTGGATAATTCAGCTGTGGATTGACTAGCTTCACTGCACCAAATTCCAGGAAAGCTTACTTGATATATATGCACTTGATTTATTTTTTAATTAGAAAGTAAAATTGTATACACATGTGTCTACATCAAGCTTGCAATATTTTTACAGAGATATTTTAAATGCAGATTAAATCTCCCCAAATCACACTTAATAAGCTTTAAATGTCACTCTGAAAAACACAATGTAACTGTTGTGCCTACATAAACTTTATAGTCTTTGTAGGTGAATCCTTAATGCTTTTAGGATTATTCTCTTACTGTCATTTGTAATTAATTCCCTCTGTGGGCCATGGGTGGATATTCTGTGAATGTGAACCTAACAAATGTCGCAGGGAACAAAATGTACAAGTACAAGCTCTGGCTTATAAACTGCAAACAAATCAATTGTGACTAGTTCAAATTAAATTCTTTTATATACGAGGTATAATACTTAGAGGAAAATACACCAAAGTAGCTTATTCAAATGGAATACTTTGGTGAGTCATAGTGTTACATTTTCAATATTTCATAAGTAAAAATGCACAAAACAAACAAGTAACCCTGATAAAATAGGATCCTTTAAATACCTACTTTGTGTCAGTTAGTACTTTAGATAACTTATGTGCTTTAATAAGTAGTAGTACTCTAATTAGTAGTGAGTTACTATTATTTTCTTATGTTATGGATGAGAAAACTAGACTGCAGAGAAGTTAAGAAAGTCATTTAAAGTCTGACAAATGATTAATGGAGCCTCATTTTAAAACTGTCTCTTAATCTAGGTTTCACAAATTAACTGCAGAAGGTTGAAATTTTACCTTTATTCATGTACACCTATGTGAAAAGAATTTATACATAAGAAGTGAAATATATGTGAGAGAATTAAATATTAAAATATGTGTGAGAGAATTGAACTTAATTTTTTGATATTTGGTTTGAAAATTTTAAAGATCTAAGCTGCATTTGCCAAAGATATCATTTTCTGCTCCATTTGAAATAACAATCCTAAGGATTTTTATGTATAATTTCTATAACTTATTCTAAAGGATAATTCCCAAGTCAAAGGTTGTGAGGAACATTGCAAATAAACTTGGATATACTGTAGAATTAACTATGAAACAGAAGGGGAAAATCTAGGAGCTTGTTAGATTATGAAAACTGAATCAGCCCAGAAGAACTGAAGGAATTTAGGAGGAGCTTCAGTTTTGTAGCATTCAATAATCATTGCTGAAACAGCAGAACAATGTTTTAAGTAGTGCCAAGATACTGTTTATTTCAAATAAATTTTCTCTATATAATTTCTTTTTTAATCTTATGTTAATATTCTGATACATATAAAGATGGAGAAGATTCATTCACTGAATCCCAAACAGCATAATGGGACTTCTCTACACAAGTTCACATTTGTTGATCTTCTCAAATACCTTCTGGAATACATATATTAAAAATATCTTAAGAATGCATTATTATCCTTGTTTTTCAAGTGATCAGGTCCACAGAGAATAGGTTTTGCCCATGAAGAAAAAACATTATTCTATACATTGCAGAAAGGCCCAACTACACATCATCATCACTCAGGATGTGTGCAGATATACAGTCTAATTAGACCCCAGCCACCATACTAACTTCTAGACTGTGAGTGTTTCTACTGCTCACACTCTATTATTGACAGCCACACAGATGAAGAACTAGTGGTTCCTACCATTTGACTAATCTGGTGCTTATTATGTCAAGCATGGAGGCACCAGGCTGATTGTATCCCTTGGTTCCAATTACTCTGCATTCACCCCACAGATGCAAAACTGTATGTGCAGTTCAGGACTGCTCTGGTGCAAGTGCAAATAGTACGGAAACACTACTGATGCTTAATGTCTTCCAAGGAATCAGTGACTGTTTTATAATGCTTTCTGTCAAATTATCCTATATGTATATATATTTGAATAATCACAGGTTTAGAAATGAGCCAGCAAACAAAAGGTTTACAAATAGCTTATGGTGCAATTAAGAAAACAATGTAGGTCTTTTTCAGTACTCATCTATTACAATTATGTTTATTTTTAACCAAGTTAATAAACCACCCAAACAAGAATACCACAAAGTACTTTAATGACAATGTATACGTTCACCATCATTATGTGTATATGCAAATATGTGTGTTTATATGCATACATACACAAATATGCACATACATATTCATACAGACACAGTTTCAGGATTGTAATAAAATTAATTTAATAGTAAACTGGAAGATGTGATGAGAAAAAAAAGATTCCAAAGTCAAATGCATGGCAACAATAGGCCATAGACATAAAGAATCAAGGGAGAAAATCTAACAAACCAAGCCTATCATATGAAAGAAAAATTTGTGTCTTCTTGACAAAATTGATAGCAGATATTATGAAAAGATTAAGGAAATTTAATATTTATTTAGTTTATATCTTTATGTGTGGTTTATTGCATGAAATTAAATGATTAAGTTAATATTGTTTTTTATGTCTGCATATTTATTTAACTGATACATAAAGCAAAATTCTACATATTAATGGAATTACATGTGATATTTTATACACTATGTAATGTTTAAATGAGGGTAAACATATCTGTTTCTTTGAACATTTATTGCTTCTGTATGTGAAAACATTCAGAATCTTTACTTCCAGCTTTTAATACACAGTATGCTATTGTTATCTAAGGCCACCCGACCAGGCAATAGCACACCCAGAAGTCTAATTTGGTGCCCACTATTCTCCCCAGCTTCTGGTAACCACCATTCTAAACTAAATTTCTATAAGAACAACTTCTTCAGATTCGAGGGAGATCATGTATTTGTCCTTCTGTTCCCAGCTTATTTAACTGTTATTTAACATAACAGTCCATTATGGCACTGGACTGCCATACTCCACAATGGTTGTACTGATTTGCATTTCCACCAGTCATGTGCAAGTGTTCCCTTTTCTGCAAACCTTGCCAGTCTTTCTTATCTGTTGTCTTTGAGAATAACTATTTTTACTGGAAGAGGGGGTAACTTGTGGTTTTGTTTTACATTTTTCTAATGAATATAGATTTTAAGTATTTTTTTCATGTACCCATTGGTTATTTGTTTTCTTTTGAGAAATATCTACTTATGTCTTTGGCTCATTTTTAAAAATAAGTTAGTTTGTAGTTTTGCTTTTGAGATGTTGAATTCCTTATAGATTCTGAATTTGGGCCTGTTATTGGATATATAGTTTGCAAGTATTTTCTCCCATTCTGAAAGTTATCTCTTCACTCTTATTATTGTTTTCTTTGCTGCACAGAAGCTTTTTCATTTGATGTAATCTTAACTGTCCATTTTTGCTGTGATTATTTGTGTTTTTGGGGTCTTGTCCAAAGTCTTTGCCAATTCCAACATCCTGAATTGTGTCCTCTATTTAGTCTGGTTGCTTGTTAATTTGGGGTCTTGCATTTAAGTCTTTAATCCAATTTTCGTTGATTTTTTGCAACTAGTGAAGTCCTAACTTCATTTCATTCTTCCATATGTGGATATCCAATTTACCCAGCAACATTTACTGAAAATAGTGTCTTTTGTCCAATGTATGTCCTTAGCATCTTTGTTGAAAATCGATTGGCTGTAGATGTATGCTAGCCTCTAACATTATAACAAATGTGGAAAAGCTGAAATCTTTCTCTCTAAAATCTGTAACAACAATTCCACTTTCACCCATTCTATTCAACATGATTCTCAAGTCAAGATTTGAATAAAATTCTTTCAAATATTTCCAAATTAAAACAATCCAGTATAGTTCTACATCCTTGACCATCTCTATGTAAAATAAAATGCAATGTACACAACTCTCACAGATGAAAGACTACAAGTTCTAAGTGAGTCATTAAAAAAAAATTATTATGAATTTTACTTAAGTAAATATACCTGAAAACATTGAGTTATTTAATGTGATTTCATATAATTATCACATACTTTAATAACCATAAAATATTTCTATCTGTGACAGCTGCCAGTGAGAACAATATAATATAAATTATAACAGAAATTTAATTACTGAGTTGTCAATTATTAGTCATCCCTGCACAAATGTATTTTCTCATTTTTAAAAATTTCTCAGTTTTATGAATTATGGAATAAATCTTTCCAAAAATATTCATATTAAGTAGACGTTAAAGATAATGAAATGATTAACAAATTAACATAACTTAAAAATGATCTATGTCTGTTTTTTAGTTCCTCAGTCTTTTTTGCTCTCAAATTTGTTATATTAAATTCCCTTTAAACATTGGCAGAAAAATATAGGTTTATCTCACTAGATGTAGCGTACTAATAAAGGATTGTTTATATGAGGATGTTTTATATGTATATATTATTCCTGGCTTATCTATATGAGGCAGAAAAATAGCCACACTTAATTTAAATGATGCTTACTTTTTCTTTCATGTAAAAATAAGTAAGATTTACATAAATAAAGCATGAATCATTTATATAGTAAACTTATTTAGTCATAAATTTTGTCATAAATTATTATCTAGACAAAATATAGAAATCTTACTATGCTCTAAGATAATCTATCTCATAAAATTGTGAAATGTTTTAAAATTTGTCCATAATCATTTTCAAACAAAGGATAGTTTTGCTTCATTTTACTTTGTGTATTCATATAAAAGCTTCAAGTCAGTCTTTTTACTTCCTCAGCTTCCTTATTGCTACACTGTCTTGGAAGTTCAATTCTGGTCATACGCTGGACCAATCTTTAGCAAGGTAATTGTATTCATATGCCCCACCCCTGCCCCGCCCCCCACCCGCATATTTCGTAGTTCCATTTAGAATCTACCCTACTGCCATTAGCTTGCTCAAAGAAATTGTTTTATTTAATGGTTCATTTTCCTTCATAAAAGGATGTGGTAAAATGAAAAGATAAAAAATGATCATTGATAGCTATGCTTTCACGTGGTTTAAGCCCTGTTTTTCGATTTCAATAAGAGGGATTACCACTTTCATAAAAGAATTAAAAGTTGTCGCCACCTCAATATGCTTGTTCCTAATTTAACATTGGGGAAAAATACAATTTGGGCAACACTAAAACATGAAATAATAAGATTTGTAAACTTGGAAGAGATAGAATGAATATTCATTATTTGAATCCTAAATCATTATAGAGTATTGGTATATTTACTCCAGTTCCATCAGTCATTGTTTTTAGATAAAAGTAGAAACAATTTTATTGATTTGGGCAAGATGTCCTCCATTCATTCATGTGTTGATAAACGTGAACAGTTGATGCTTTTTAATGTATAAAATGCTATTAAATAATTTGGTTAGATCAATTACTTATTTCATTTTTAACTTTTTACTTGTCTATGGACCTTTATTTTATTTATTTATGTATATGTGGTGCTCAGAATGGAACCCAGTGTCTCACACATGCTAGGCAAGTGTTCTATCACTGAGGCACAAACTCAGGCCTAGACAATGATGAGAAGAAACAATTGGTGAGTGTGCACGTATGTTGAAACGTTCAATGTTACTCTGCCTTAAGTGATTCTGTATTTGGCAGATGCACTTAATGTTAGGCTACCTTGCCTTTCTCAAAATGCTCCAAGATGGCACAGAAAGGTGGCATATGCCACATCATGTTCATATTGTGATACCCTTTAGTACTTGACAAAGAGAACCAAACATTTTGTACTTCATCATAGTGAGACATGTCCAGATGGATCAATATGCACAATAAAAATAAAATATGAAAGGATTATATCACTAGACATTAGTATTTTCTCTGACATAAGTAGACTATTATTAATAGCTTAAGACCATAATGAGAATTGATGGTATAAGTAGTTAAAAAAAACCATTCTGAAATATTTTATTTTTCTTAGGACAGATAAATTGGCTTTTCTGTTTTATTAAGTAATTCTGTAGAAAATATGCATGTGATTATATGAAGAAAGAAAAATTATTTCTTTCAATCAGTTGGCAATTTTTAAAAAATAACACTTCCTGGTGAGTTTGCATATATTTCTATCAACATATTAACTTGTGATACATTTCAGGGATGTGGTCAAGGTTTCTAAGTTCACAGCTATGATTTGAAGATGATGATATATTAAAATTCTTTTGCTACCTCTCTGTAAAACAAAGTGCAGGAATATCTGATTGTATTTTGTAGTCAGAGTTTACAGAATAGAACACTTGTTTTAACAAGTAATTTTGATCTAAAATTTCAGGCTTATAAAATCACTAAATGCTAATCACATTTTATCTGTGATAAAGGTTTCATATGAATCAAGTGAAACTTAAAATTGATAGATATTAATTAAACTATTGAACTATTAAAGCATTAAGCATTAAAATAAACTATTAAACTATTAAAATGAAACACTAAGAAGTAATTAACAGAAAATAAATATTTAAGATGATATATGCACAGAACACTTTTCAGAAACACTAATTCTGTATGTCATGCCAAATTCTAATCTCTTCCTTGTCAGAAAAATATAATATTCAATAAGACCATTCAACTGTAATTTAAGTATTAACAAAGTTTCCTTTCCATTAAAACATATTCCAACTTTTCAGTTCTCAATACATACTAGATGTTTCTCTTTAAATCTTAACAATCAATACTTTCTTGTGACTAATATTCAAGAAAAAAATAACTAAAATTTGAAACATGGTAGTAAGGGTGGAACTTTGTTGTGTTATTTGTAGATATTGACAACTGATTTGCTTATTACAAGGGCAATTTTTAATAAGGAAATGCGGCTCTTTATCTGAAATTTCCTTCCAAAATGTTTACAAATAAATTATTTTCCTGCAATTACACATGGCCTTGTTAGTGAAGTCAATAATGGTTAATATGAAAATGAAACTATGGTCTAAATGGTTCTACTCCCTTGCATGGAAACTGTTCATAAACATGCAAAGAATAAGTAATGGTGTGTTAAAATATGATTATAATTTTTGCTTAAGACACTAAAGCATGAAAAGGGAGAACGCATGGAAAGGAAACTTTAGTGTATTAAGTTGGGCCTGATGGCACATACCTGTAACCCCAGATACTCAGGAAGCTGAAGAAAGAGGATCCAGAGTTTGAAGCCAGCCTGGGCAAGTTAGCAAAACCCTATCTAAAACAAACAAACAGCAACACGGTAATTTATGCTTTCCCTAATTAAAAAAAATGGCAATTTGCTCTCTTCTTCTGACTCCATTCCCATCCTCCATCAATGACGAATTGTGTAAATACAGATGATTTCAATTTTTTTGTCTGTCTTTTTCGGTACAATATAGAAATCTCAAGGAGAGGAACTAACTAATATTCATTCTTGTGTCTTTTGTAATTTTGGTGTGTTTGGAATGGGTGGTATATTTATTTTTAACATGGCAATATAATAAAGAAAAAAAGAAAGAAATGTATTTTAATTTTTGTAACTTCCACATTTGCCTACTTGATATCCCTAATATTTACTGACACCCAATTTCACTTACACGTATCACTAAGGAAGAACTGTAATAAAATGCTCTTTATTACTATTTGCATTATATGCGATCATACTCTTGCATACTTGTTAAAAGTTTTCAACAAAATTTCATAAAATTGTTTATTTCTAAAATTGATCAGATACAGACATTACTATGAAACCAGAAGGATAAGAAGAATTTCTCTAAAGCCAAACAGACTTGGAATTTTCTTAGCAAAGGCAATATTCAAATGATTTTGTTGAATACATGTTAGAAATGTCTAAATTGTAATTGTTTTAGTTACCTGAAGTGCCAGAAGTGAAATTTCTAATTTTTAAAAAATTGCTGAAACTACACTACGCACCCAATTGAAAGACCATTTTAGTCTTCATTTTAAATACCATTGTGGCAGGCAGAATAACAATACCCTGAAAATGTCCATATCTTAGTCCCTGGTGCCTGTGAATATAGTACCTTACATGATGAAGGGCATATAGAGTTCCAGATGGAATTAAGATTGCTAATAACCTGAGATTAAAAGAGGGAGATTAATATAGATTATCCATATGGGCCCAGTGTAACCAGGAGAGTTCTGACAAATGGAAAAGGAGGGTAAATAACAGGATAAGGTGATGCAATGTGAAGACTTCATCCACCCTTGCTGGGGTTGACAATGGAGAGAAACTAGAGAATGTGGATAAACTTTTGGGGCTGGAAACTGCAAAAAAACAGGTTTTCCCTTAAAGCATCCAGAAGAAAATAGACTCCTCTTTGACACCTTGATTTCAACCTACAGAACCGCAGGAGTAAACAAATAAACAAATTTTAAAAATTGTATTGTTTTAATCAACTTAGTTTGAGGTACTTGGTTAGACAAGCAATAGAAAACTAATAAACCCACTTTAATGTAAGAAATTCTGTACAGTGGCACATGCCTGTAGTTCAGTAACTTGAAAGGTTAAAGCAGGAGGATCACAAGTTCAAAGTCAGCAACTTAGTGAGGCTCTGTCTCACTAAGAATGTGGCTCACTGTTTAAGCACCCCTGCATTCAATTCTTGGTACCAAAAATTTAAAAAATTAGAAAAAAATAAATAAAAAATAAAAAAGGAAACACTGTCATTGATTTTTTAATTGATTGCATTTCATATTTCATATTCTTCAGAGTACATTTAGAATTCACAGAAAATCATGAAAATGTCATAAATATAAAAATTGAATGGAAACTCAGGGACTATTTGAAATGTACAGTTTTTCAAAAGAAAAATGTTAACTATAAGTCATAGAAAGTATATCAATATGTGTACTTAATTTTATAACCTTATATATGCTATTCTAAACAAAACAGTTTACATAATTAAAATTCTATTATCTCCTGATTTTGAGTCTTTACATTTCGTGCCTGATTTTTTAAACTACATATCTTGATCTTCATTAAATTTGAGACCTTCCTATTTAGCAAGATCATATATTTATTAACCAGATCTTAAATATCTTACTTCACCTATATTCAGTACTCACTTTTGAATAAAAGAAAAACTACACTGTATCTAATTATAGTCACCTTCCTTTGTAGTTAGAAACCAAATATGCCAATGAACAAGTTGGTTTTACCAAGAAGCTAGACTGTCCAGAAGGAGTTCTTAGCAGGAAGATAATAATCATGGAGATTTGGAGACAACCTAAGTGTAATAAGCATAAATTATTCCAATTAAAAACACCTGCTGGAGATGCAAGATGTCGGAGTAGAGGGAGGCTGCTTTCCTTGTTGCTCCATAACTCCTATTTCAAGCAGACAAAAATCAGTTTCTCTATGAGGTAGTCTTTGCTGCTCATCGATCCCCTGCTGTTTACCCAATTGGTCCACCACAATCACCTACTGCCTCCAGTATATTGTGTACTTTTTGAGTGCAAATCGCTCACTGACTGCTGCCTATCATCTACCATTTACCCATTTGCCTGCTGCTTGCCTGCCCTTTGCCTACCCTTCACCAACTCATCACCCACAGCCTGAGGTCCACCTGCTCATCATTTGTCAGCAGCCTGCAGACCTCCTGCAGACTGCAGATCACTAGCAGGTCACCTGCTGCCCACTGTTACCTGGAAGTCCATTGTCACAATACCATCGGGTTTGGTTACGTGTGACTGCTGACATTTTGGGGTAACAACCAGGACCTGCAGGATGTACAACCCAACCAACTGTGCCCTACCTACAGGATCCTGGCCCTGTGGCTCCCTATGTGCCAAAATGTTTGGAAGCTAGTGCAGCCATCTTGGATGATCCTGGAAGTGGAAGCTACCATCTTTAGGTGAAGCAAATCCCATCCTGAGATGCCTGCTGGAGACTGGAAGCTCATTGTCAGGTACCTCTCTTGTATAAGGCTACTGAAGATTGGGAGGTTTGAATAGTACATGACTGTTATGGAGTAGATTTTTTTAATCCATTTTGAAAATTTTTAAGTTTTTATTTTTATTTTTCTCACTGTCTCTAGTTCACCTTTGTTTACCTATTTCCTCGGAGTCTCTTTCTCCCTTTTCTCATGCTAACGACCAACTTCTTTTGACTCTGCTTTCATCCTTCCTTTGATCTAGTACTTCTATATACTCTTTTATTATCCCATTAACACTTACATCCTACCCCTCCCTCCTCTTTGTCCACCATTAGAAACTGTCCACCTCATTGCAAATCTATTGGTTATACTATAGATAATAATTGAACTCATCATCTCTGTTTATTATGACAAGATTGTTAACATCTTCATAGGTGTTATTTGGTTTGGGGCTGCATATTGTCTGTACTGGATGCTGTTAATATTGATCTCTCCCTTAAAGAGGTTTTGGAAATCTGCACAGTCACTAAAAGCCTATGGGGGAAAAGTACAGTATCCCAGATACACACTGCTATAGGGGAAGATACATGAAGAACATGAAAAACCAAGGGAAGAAAGTGTTCCAAACAAACCAAGATTCTATTTTAATAGAATCCAATGACAGCATGGTAGAAGAAGTGTCTGAAAAGGAATTCAGAATACACATAATTAAAATGATCCAGGAAGCAAAGGATGAAATAAGAAAGCAAGTGCAGGCAAAGAATGATCACTCCAATAAACAGTTAAAAGAGTAACTGCACGAAGCAAAACATTATTAACATTATTTCAACAAAGAGGTAGAGATTATGGAAAAAAAACCCAGAAATCCTTGAAATGAAGAAAACAATAAAACAAATATAAAACTTAATGGAAAGTATCACCAATAGACTAGATCACTTAGAAGACAGAACCTTAGAAAATGAAGACAAAATATTTAATCTTGAAAATAAAGTTGACTAAACAGAGAAGATGATAAGAAATCATGAACAGAAACTCCAAGAACTATGAGGAATCATAAAAAGATAAAATTTAAGAGTTATTGGGATTGAGGAAGACACAGAGATACAAACCAAAGATATGAACAATCTATTCAATGAAATAATATCAAAAAATTTCTCAAACCTGAAGAATGAAATGGAAAATCAAATACAAGAGACTTACAGAACACTAAGGCACATTATACTGAAAAAGACGAACATCCAAAATGAAGATAAAATTATAAAGACTGTGAGAGAAAAACATCAGATTACATATAAGGAGAAACCAATACTGGTATCAGGAGATTTCTCAGCTCAGACCCTAAAAGCTAGAAGGGCCTGGAACAACATATTTCAAGCTCTGAAAGAACATGGTTACCAACCAAGAATCTTATACCCAGCAAAATTAACCTTCAGATTTGAAGAATAAATAAAATCCTTTCATGATAAATGAAAGTGAAAAGAATTTACAAATAGAAAGCCAGTGCTATAGAACATTCTCAGCAAAATATTCCATGAGGAAGAAATGAAAAACAACCATGAAAGTCAGCAAAAGGAGGAAATACTCTAAAGCAAAAGCCAATCAAAGGAGAAACCAAGTTAAAAACCAAACGCAAGCCAAAATGACTGGGAATACAAATCATGTCTTAATAATAACCCTGAATGTTAAGAGCCTAAATTCATCAATCAAAAGACATAACCTGGCAGATTGGATTAAAAAGAAAGACCCAACAATATGCTGCCTTTAAGAGACTCATCTTACAGAAAAAGACATTCACAGGCTAAAGATGAAAAGATGGGAAAAAACATGCCATGCACATGGACTCATTAAAAAAGCAGGAGTTTCCATCCTTGTATCAGATAAAGTGGACTTCAAGTCAAAGTTAGTCAGAAGGAATAAGGAAGGACATTTAATACTGTTTAAGGGAATTACAAATCAGGAAGACATAACAATCATAAATATTTATGCCCCAAACAATGGCACATCCATGTATATCAAACAAATCCTTCTCAATTCCAGGAACCAAGCAGACCACAACACAATAATTCTGGGTGACTTTAGCATACCACTGTCACCACTGGATAGATCCTCCAAACAAAAACAGAACATAAAAACCAAAGAACTCAATAACACAATCAATAATATAGACTTAACAGATATTTATAGAATACTCCACCAATCAACGAGCAAATGCACTTTCTTTTCAGCAGCACATGGATCCTTCTCTAAAATAAACCATATGTTATGCCACAAAGTTGCCCTTAGTAAATACAAAAAATTACAATATCACCTTGTATTCTGTCAGATCATAATAGAATGAAATTAGAAATAAATGATAAAATAAAAAAACAGAAACTAGTCCAACACCTAGAGACTAAATAATATGCTTTTGAATGAAGCATGGATAACAGAAGACATCAGGGAGGATAAACATGTCAAAATCTCTGGGACAATATGAAAGCAGTATTAGGAGAAAATTTATTGCATGGAGTGAATTCAAGAAAAGAATGAAAATTCAACAACTGAATGACCTAACATTATATCTCAAAACCCTAGAAAAAGAAGAACAGAACAACACAAAAAGTAGTAGAAGATAGGAAATAATTAAAATCAGAGCTGAAATCAATGAAATTGAAACAAACAAAAAAAAATTCAAAAAATTGAGAAAAAGTTGGTTCTTTGAAAAAGTAAACAAAAATAGATAAACCATTAGCCACACTAACAAAGAGGAGAGAGAAAACTCAAATCACTAAAATTTGTGATGAAAAAGGAAATATCATGACAGACACCACTGAAAAACTGAATCAGGAGAACATACACAATTTAAACAGATCAATGAAACAGAAGAAGCCATCGAATCCTACCAACCAAGAAAAGTTCAGTACCAGACAGATTTTCAGCTAAATTCTACAAGACTTTCAAAGAAGAACTTAACAATACTCCTCAAAGTATTCCATAAATTAGAAAAGGAGGAAACCCTTCAAAGTTCATTCTATGAAGCTAGTATCACTCTGATACCAAAACCAGACAAAGACAAGTGTAGGAAAGAAAAATTTAGGCCAATATCTCTGATGAAAATAGACGCAAAAATCCTTAACAAAATTCTGACAAATTTCATACAAAAACATATTAAGAAGATACTGCACCACGACCGAGTGGGGTTCATCCCAGGGATGCAAGGCTGGTTCAACATCCAGAAATCAATATATGTAATTCATAATATCAATAGAATTAAGTTTAAGAATCATATGATTATGTAAAGAGATGCAGAGAAAGTATTTGATAAACTACAACACCTCTTCATGCTCAAAACACTAGAAAAAATTAGGGATAGTAGGAACGTACCTCAACATTCTAAAGGCTATCTAGGCTAAGCCCATGGCCAACATCATTCTTAATGGAGAAAAACTGAAAGCATTCCCTCTAAAAACTGGAATTAGATAGGGCTGACCTCCTTCACCACTTCTAGTCAACATCATGCTTGAAATTCTAGCCAGAGCAATTAAACAGAACAAAGAAGTTAAAGGGATACGAATAGGAAAAGAAAAATTCAAGCTGTAACTATTTGCTGACAACATGATTCTGTATTTAGAGGATCCAGAAAACTTCTTGAACTAATAAATGAATTCAGCAAAATAGCAGAATATAAAATCAACATGCATAAATCAAATGCATTTCTATTCATAAGTGATGCATCCTCTAAAAGAGAAATTAGGAAAACCACACCATTCACAATAGCCTCAAAAATTACTTGGGCATCAATATAACAAAGGAGGTGAAAGACCTCTACAATGAAAGGAACAGAACACTAAAGAAAGAAATTAAAGAAAACCATAAAGATGGAAAAATCTCCCATGTTCTTTGATAGGCAGAATTAATATTGTGAAAAAGGCCATATTTTCAGAGGCACTATACAAATTTAACACAATTCCAACTTAAATCTCAATGGCATTCCTCATAGAAACAGAGAAAGCAATCATGAAATTCATCCGGAAATAAAAAAGACCCATAATAAGAAAAGCACTCCTGGTCAGGAAGAGTGATGCAGGAGGTATCACCATACCAGACCTTAAACTCTACTATAGAGCAATAGTAACAAAAATGACATGATATTGGCACCAAAATAGACAGGTAGGCCAATGGTACAGAATAGAAGATGCAGAGACAAATTCACATAAGTACAATTTTCTCATATAATCTCATATAAGGTGCCAAACACATACAATGGAGAAAAGATACCTGTTCAACAAATGGTGCTGACAAAACTGGAAATCCACATGCAGTAAAATGAAATTAAACCCCTATCTCTCATAATGCCAAAACTCAGCTCAAAATGGATCAAGGATCTAGGAATTAGACCTGAGACCCATCACCTAGAAGACAAAGTAGGCCTGAATCTTCATCATGTTGGCTTAGGACCAGACTTCCTTAACAAAACCCCCAAAGCTCAAAAAGTAAAAGCAAGAATCAATAAATGGGATGGACTCAAACTAAAACATTTTTTCTAAGCAAAGGAAACAATCAATAATGTAAAAAGAGTGCCTACAGAGTGGGAGAAAATATTTTCCACACATACTCAGAGTGCTAAACCCCAATATTTATAAAGAACTTAAAAAACTTTACACCAAAAATACAAAGAACCCAATCGATAAATGGCCTAAGGAACTGAACAGACAATTCACAGAGGAAGATACATAATAGATCAACAAATATATGAAAAAGTATTAATCATCCCTAGTAATTAGAGAAATGCAAATCAAAACCAATCTACAATTTCTTCTAACTCCAATTAGAATGGCTATTATCCAAAACACAAGCAATAATAAGTGTTGACATGGATGTGGAGCAAAAGGCACACTCATACTTTCCTGGTAGAGTTGCAAATTGGTGCAGTCACTCTGGAAAGCAGTATGGAGATTCCTCAGAAAACTTGGAATGGACCCATCATTTGACCCAGCTATCCCACCCCTTGGTTTGTACCCAAAGGACCTAAAATCAACATACTACAGTAAAGCAGCCACATCAATGTTCATAGCTGCTCAATTCACAATAGGTAAATTGTAGAACCAACCTAGATGCCCTTAAACGGATGAATGGAAAAAGAAACTGTGGTATATGTATATACTCAATGGAATATTACTCAGCTGTAAAGAAGAATAAAATTATGGCATTTGCAGGTAAATAGAGTTGGACAATATCATGCTAAGTGAAATAAGCCAATCCCAAAAACCCAGAGGCCAAATGTTTTCTCTGATAAGTGCATGATGATACATAACAAAGTGGGGTGGAGTCGAGGTGGGTAAGGGAAGAATGAAGGAATGTTGGATTGTGTAGAGGGAAATGGTGTTGAGGGGTGGAAAAGAAAGATATTCAACTGAGACAGACATTATTACCCTAGGTACGTGCATGATTACATGAATAGTGTGAATCTACATCGTGTACAACCATAGAAATGAAAAGTTGTACCCCATTTGTGTACAATGAATCAAAATGCAGTCTGTAAAAATAAAAAAAACATAACTGCCAGCACAGCTTTTATCTTAGAGGTTTCAAATGACACATTGACTCCTACTATAGAATGTATGAAATATTTTTAATTGCTATATGTAGAGCTGTCAAAAGTGATTTGGTAAATCACAAAACTACATTACCTTTTTTTAATTTGGAGGCTGGCTGCTGAGGAGAAATTAATACACAGAAGGTAAGTGCATCTAATCAAATTTAAAAGTTATATGCAATAACTGAAAAAAAAATCATTCTGTTTTTTTTAATTCCTGGCAATTATAAGAAATTAAATCTCTGTTCACAGTTGGTAACCTTTTGGGCTCTTCATGAACAGGAATGCAATCCCTGCATAGGGTGTCTTATTTCAGTTTTCAATTGCTTTAAATAACCAAATATTTTTCATGCATAAAATAATAAAAATAGTGGGCAAACCATCAGCAAGTTATAGTAATTTATTCTTTTCTCTAATAAGTGTAATGATTTGACTATAATTGTGTTATTATCTAACGTTGTTGTTCATTTTTGCTGCTAGAAAAATACCATAGACTGAATGATTCTTAAACATTGGAAATTATTTCTCACAACTCTGGAGTCTGAGAAACCCTAAATCAAGGTGCTGGCATGTTCTGTATTGAGGAGGGATGCTCTCTCCTTCCAAGATGGTGCCATATTACTGCATCCCCTGGAGGGAATGAACTCTCCTCATATAATAGAAGGGATGGAATGAGTAGATGAGCATCCATGAGTGCTTTGCCCTCATGACTTAATCACCTCTTACAGGCCTCAGTTCTTAATGCTCTCACATGGGTTATCAAATGTCAATACATAAACTTGGAGATCCCATACATATGACAGCACCTGAGCACCATAATTTGGATTAATTCATATTTGGAAGGCGATTCAGGGAAAAGGAGATCCTAGATTTCAAAGACAACATTTTTAGAGATATTTTCAACTCTCCTTTTAGAAATACATATATTTAAGATACATTGGATTCACATAACTTATTTCATTACATAAACACACTAGTCACATTTTGATTTTTTATAGCATCAATTAGTCTTAGATCAATCAAAGGAAATGTGGGAAATTTCACTTATGAATGCAAATCTGTTCACTATCAAAAATGATCTTCCTATTTCAAAGTAAGCAAAAGTTGAGGCACACTTCCAAGTTCAATCAGATGCTTAATGAAATATATCAAATTATTTTATTAAGTTCAAAGTTTCTGGGAAAGAGATATTTTCTCCAGTCTTCCTTTTATGATATTGTAGATATCCACTTGGAAGGAAAATTTAAAATATATTTAGTTCATAATAAACATTTTTGCAGTCAGTAATCAGCCAACACCAAACACTGTTCGGGCTAAAATATTTAAACAGGATTTGAAAATAAAAACCTGAAATTAACAAGAACAGGAATGTGTCAAAACAAATTTACTGCACCATAGGCAAATTATTATGGAACTCTAGTCAAATTTTAAAGCAAATATTTTTCTAAATTAGTTTATTGAGCTCTAGGGTAATTCTAAAAGAAATTATTGGCAATTTTTGAATGAATGCATCTATACACATAAATAAACATTATTTCTTGAGGGATACTTTATTCTTTTATAAATATAGAAATCGTTTCCCATCACTGATTTCAGTTAAATTTGATTTTTACTTAATGTGCATTCTAAGTATTAAAACACCAAACTTTTACATTTCTAAACATGGACTTCTGGTTTCAAAGAGGGAAAAAAATCAATATCTAACACAAAGCAGGTTAATCAGATGTTTCATGAGTCAAATTGCTGAATATAGTCCAATACTTAAATCTGATTGGAAATGTATTAACTATATAAAGAGGAAAAACTCAGTTGACTGGTTAGTTTTCATACATTCAGGAATCATCTCTTGATGCCACATGTGCCTTAAAATCAACTTTCTAAAAAATATTTTTACCCTAACTATACTCCTAGCAAGTTGTTAATATTTTCTTTATAACTGTCATTGCCCAATATTTTTTGGCTAACAACATCATGGTTGGGCCCAAATGTCTCTACAATACTATGTTTTTTTTTTTAAATAGTATTTCAGAAAGTTAGATTTAAGCATCCAAGGATAAACAGTCACATATGTTCCACATTGAATCTTGGGCCACCTCCTGCAACACCAGCAGACAGCACCAGGGATGCAGCTAACACTCTTGGATGGACTTTGTGCTGACAATATCTTTCTCTAAAGCACAATGAATGTACTTTCAGTTCCTTGGGCTTTTCTAATGCCAGCAAGAATCTGAAAGTTCAGGGGCATTAACATCCACCCAGGAAACTCTGAAACAATTTAGTATGGAAACTAATAAATAAATGCTTCCCTCTCAGTTCTTAGACAATTCTAGGTTATAGTTTTATATGAATATTTGAGCTATATTGAGTTCCAATTACCAACAGCTGTGAAAATTTATCTGGTGCTCTGCCACGCCCACCACTATTCCCCTCAGTGCTTGACACGGTTCCACTGGGAATAATGGAGATTCTTGCATAGTCTAATCTTCTGGGAAATGTGGATGTGGCATGCTCTTTCGTGTTTTTTTTTTTATTATTTCTTATTGTTATTGGTAAAGATTTCAGTGGATAATCAGACATTAAGTGATTTGGAACATAAAAATAACACTGCTCAAGCAGTGATTTCATATTAATTGATTTCAGATTAATATTACCTTAAGCAAACAGAAAAAATGTTGTGGGTCAGATCAACAAGAGTTATTGCTCTCAGTTAGCTTAATGCAGCCAGACTGCCTGTCTACTTTAGCCCAAACCAGAATGTGCCCCCCTCTTAGTGAAACTGTTTTCACAGTTCAGGGACCACAGTGGATTGCATATTAGATTGATGTGAAGCTGTATCTTGGGTGTCATTTAACTATTAACAAAAGGAATTTCCACTTTATGTACTATAGACAGGTCAAAAGGTATTTATGCTGCATATCAGCCACCCAGAGATGTCCAAAGTACAGCTGTTATCCTTGACATAACTTTAAACCATGACATGTCAAAGCCTATATAGTTTATGAGGATGGCCTCAACTTTTATTGTTCCTAGTAAGATGAAAACTAGAACCAGTTAATGGTTTAGTGATGTTTTCTTTAGAAAAGTAGGAGAACTTGATTTGTTTTGATAATACTTATGTCCATCACATTTCCTTAGAGCTTTACCATCTCCCTTCTATGTAACCTCAAAAGAATATACTCAAGCTGAATGTATAGATATATATAGATCATGTGTGAAATGGTAGCTGAACTTAGAATTTAGCCATGAAGCAGTGAACTTAAAACTAAGCCTCAGATATTCATGTCTGTGTTGCTTTATTCTCGTCACCGACGCCTTCCCCTTACCAAGCTGTGTCACAACCCCTGCTAAGGTTGGACCTCGGCAGTGCTCATTTTGTGACTCTTTCACCCCAGTTTCATCTGTTTGATACCTCACCTCTGCTCCTCTGGTTGCTGCTATTGCCGTGATTCATAAAGTTCTTTCTTTCTGACCCATCAAGGAGTCTCTGTCCTCTGTTTGCACTCTAAAAATGTTTCTAACTTGCGAGTGATAGAAAATCTTAGAGCCTTCAAGAACTCACAACCTCACAATTACTTTTTTTTTTTTTCTTTTTGGTACCAGAGATTGAACCCAGGGATGGTTAACCACTGAACCACATCCCCAGGCCTTTTTATTTTTTGTTCTGAGACAGGGTCTCATTAAGTTGCTAAGGGCCTTGTTAAGTTGCTAAAGATGGCATTGAATTTGTAATCCTCCTGCCTCAGCCTCCAAATCCAATGGGATTAAAGGTATGTGCAGTGTGCCAGAATCCCCCTCACAATTCATGAAAAAATTGAAAAAAAAATATTATGACTTACTTTCTATTCTTTCAGTGTTTGTGAGAATAATTTATCCTTATTTTTTTTTGTCCTACCTGCTATTTGGATGATTATGTTTTTATTTTGTTGTTGTTGATTTTGTTTTTGCTATAGAAAGTGTCCTTTTATTGCCTTACCAAGCTACCTAGTGGAGGTGGTATAAGAATAATTTCTTCTGTAAGATATGAGTCTAGCTGATTTGTTGTTTTGTTTCTGAGAGAGTATAAGTCATTAATTGTAAATCATCAATTTGAGCCACATCACATGGTATCAAGCAAACCAGCTTTTCCTTTATTAATGATCACTTGGCTCCTGCAGATGAGCCTTGACAAACTAGAATTGAAGGCTCCCAATCAGTCACAAAGGCTGTCCCCATATCTCAGGATAATGTATTGTGGTATATTCTGAAGGTGAATTCATTCCTGATCTATTTTCATTTTGTTTGTCTCTCTATATATGTACTTATGGACATACATATATATGAAT
Source organism: Glaucomys volans (assembly GCA_020662805.1). Lineage (NCBI taxonomy): Eukaryota > Metazoa > Chordata > Mammalia > Rodentia > Sciuridae > Glaucomys > Glaucomys volans. The sequence continues at coordinate 128,735 of JAJEJO010050379.1, read as the reverse complement.
GTGTTAATAGAAATCCATTCATAACTCATTCATTCATTCACATATTGGTTAATTAGTTCTCATGAACTTATGTATAAATATTTCCTACCATTATTATTTAAGGTAATTTGAGATATACTTTGGGATATTTGAAATAGATATCAAAATGAAAGATTTTGACTTACACTAATTATGTGAAAGCTGTTTGTTTGTTATCTTAGATATTTGTCTTTTTAGAGTTTTTGTGCGAAACACGGTAAAAGTGTAATTGCAACTTACAAATAGAAATGTATACATGTACATTTGAATGTTTTATACATTTCATTGTTAGAATACAATGTTTACGTTGTATGATTGACGTTCTTTTGGTTTTATATCTTCATTTTACAAATTTAAAAATAAATTACTATGTAATACAAGATTTTAAACTATAGAAAGGAATACAGCCATTCTACTAAAGATACATAAAATACAAAAAAAAACCAAAAACAACAACAACAAAAAGAGGTAATAAAAAGAGTATTCCTAAGTTGTTATTGCTTTCCAGCATTATTTTCTTTCCTAGTTCTAAATTTAACACATCATAGCCATGGAACCTATTTGCAACTTCAGCAACATGGGTTCACATTGTGAAGTTTCAGGTAATAACAGTAAAACACTAATTGTAATTTTTTGTTGCTTAGCATTGGGACTCCTTTGTATGTGATTTATATGTGTGAAAAAAGCACAGTGCAATAATTGTATTGCTGATGTATTTAATTTACAGGTTGGGTGACTAGAGAAGTATGTTTCAAAGTGTTCAACCTTGTTAACAATAAAGTACAAGCTGGAGTATTCTCTTCAGCAGGTGAACCAAGCAGATGTTGCAGTTTTGATTTTGCAAGCAAAGAAGTGACTTTTTTCTTCCTCCCTGCCCCTCCCCGCAGCTTGCATTGTTACCTTACACACAAAAAAGAAAACTCCATCTGGCATATATTTCTGTTGAATATATGTCCACGAATAAGTAAGATGATTATTACAGAAATAGACTATTTTTATTCTTCACTGAGCAAACAATTTTGACCTCAGGCCTGGTTTCTTGTGTATCTTTTTGAGAAACGAGCAAAGGATTCATTCATTCATAATCAGAAAGGTGTTAGTGTTCCACACCAGTAGGTGTCTGGCACACATAGCAGCAGCAGATACTTCACTGAGTTCAATCAGATTCACTCGCGGGGAGAATACTATTGCACAGAGACTAGTAATCCGAGGAATATAACTTGAACACCAATAACAGGGAATCCTCAAAACCTCTTCCTGATCACTTTTCTCACATGAGGACTACAGATGAGGCTATGGATACAGCCAAGACCTCAGTGTCATACACAATGGTTAAGCACTTTTCAAAGTAAATAGAAATACTCTGTGGATGTGACCCCAATAATACACACCTTTCTAACCATGCAAGTGCATCATAATTTGTCTAAATAAATATTTGCTTTATTTTCACTTTTGCACTTATATTACCATTCTTAAACAGAATGCTGTAAAATGATACTTGTCCTTTTGTTAAAGAAGGCTACAAATAGCATCATTATGTTCTGGATTTTGTTCTGTAAACATAATGATTCTTTTGTGAGAGTAGTTTTAAGAAGTGTCTCACTCTATTTGCCTATCTACCATGGTAGCAAAGCAGCCATTTCATTATTACCTTGAGAGGTTAAATAGTACCTTATATTAACTATTAGCTTCAAATAGTAAAATTACTCTTTCATTCTCTTTTGTCTTATCTGTTATTCACTCATTTAGTACTAACTGTATGCCAGGAAACAGCAATAGGCATGAGGAAGGTATAATAGTTAAGTGTTGTTGGAGGGGAAACTAATTCCTTAGGACATTCTTTATCTTCTAGACACTTGAATATCCAAGACAACTGATACAAATTAACACAAGGCCAAATATACTGCACAAGGCCAGCACAGATTTCATTCCAATACCAGATAAGGACACATTTAAAATGGAAAAATAAAATTAGGTCCAATATCTTTGATGAATATAGATGAAAAATCCTCAACAAAATGCTAGCAAACTGAATCTAATATCACTTTAAAAAGATCATTTCCCATACCTAAGTGGGATTCATCTCTTGTATACAAGACTAGTTTAACATTTGCAAAATAATAAAGGCGACATACCACATCAACAGAATAAAGGACAAAATCCATATGACCATATCAACAGATGTAGAAGAGACATCAAATTCAGCATCTCTTTATGATGAAATAGTTGAACAAATTCCCTTTAGAAGAACATACATCAACATAATTAATATCATATACAACAAGTCAGCGGTTAACATCACACTGAATGGGGAAAATTTTAAAGTTTCATCTCTAAGATCTGCAGCAAGAGAATGATCTTGTCTTTTGCGATTTCTATTCACCACAGTGCTGGAAGTCCTAGCCAGAGCAATCAGATAAATGAAAGAGATAAAGGACATCCAAATTGAAAGGAAGAAGTCAAATAGTCACTGTTTGCAGATGAACCATATATATATCATTTTGTATATATATATATAAAATATATATAGTGTCCATATATATATATATATATAGAGAGAGAGAGAGAGAGAGAGAGACTCAAAACCTCAAAGACTCCACCACAAATTATTCCAATTAATAAAATAAAATCAGCAAAGTTGTAAGATACCTATATTTTAAAAAGAAATGAAGAAGGTAATTCCACTACGCTAGCTATTAAAGTACCTCAGAATAAACTTAGCCAAAGAGGTGAAAGATCTCTAAAATCAAAACAAAAATATTGTTGAAGGAAATTGAAGTGGACATAGGAAAAAACGGGAAGATTTCTTGAATTCATAGAGTGGAAGAATCAATATTGGTAAAATGTCCATACTACACAAAACAATTACAAATTCAACACAATCTCTATTGAAAAACAAAATGACTTACTTCTCAGAACTAGAAAACTTTTTATGCAATTGCACATGCACAAATATCCCCAGAGCCTTTCCAAGAGGCTTTGTACTACTTGATTTCAAAATATACTTCAATCCTATACTAATCAAAACAGCACAACACTGGCATAAAAACAGATACATAGATCAATGGAACAGAATAGAGTCCAGAAGTAAAGCTACAATCAACTGATTTTCAACAAAGGTGCTAAGAACATGCATTTGAGAAAGAACACTTCACTAAATTGTGCTGGGAAAACTACACGTTCACAGACCAGCCTTGGCAACTTAACAAAGCCCTAAGCAACTTAGAAGACCCTGACTCAGAATAAAAAATAAAAAGGACTTGAGATGTGGCTCAATTGTTAAGCACTGCAGGGTTCAATATCTGGTAAAAAACAAACAAAAACAAACAAACAAACAAACAAGCAAAAATAAAAACAAAATCCAAAACACAAAAAAAACATAGCAGCAATACTATAAATCATTACACTGGAACACACAGGATTATTTCGGACAAGACTTCAAATACACAGAAAGCAATAGACAATGGATCACATCAAAATTAAAAGCTTCTACACATCAAACAAAACTATCATCAGACTGAAGATATAGTTTACAGCATGGAGAAAAAATATTTCCAAATTATGCTTCTGATAAGGGGTTGATATCCAGAATTTAAAAAAAAAAAAAATCTTCTTTAAATGTGGTCAGGTTCTAGGTTACATTTCTCAAAAGAAGTTAGACAAATGGACAACACGTAAACTGAAAAATGCTCAAAATCATTAATCATGAAGGAAATGCAAATCAAAACCATAATGAGATATCACCTCATCTCAGTAAGAATGGCAAATATCTAAAGAACTAAAAACAAGTTCTGGCAAGGATTTGGAGAAAAGGAAACTCTTGTACTGTGTTGATGGGAATGTAAATCAGTACAACTGTTATGTAAAATAGTTAATGTGACTACCAGAGCTGGAGAAAGTAAGGGGCAGGGGAAAATTTGATCAGTAACTACTAAGTTACAGTTAGATATAAACCTGAAGTTCTGGTGTGCTGTATTGTACTATAGGGTGAATATACCTAACAATAATGTTCTATACATTTCAAAAAGATAGAAAGGTAAATTTGAAAGTTTTTATTATAAAGATATGTCAAATGTTTGAGGAGATAGATATGCTCAAGCAGATTTAAGCATTGCAAATGCTTACATGTATCGAAGCATTATATTGCACCCTATTAGTTTGTGCAACCTTTATGTTTTCATATCAGCTAAAAATTAATTTCATTTCTAAAAAAGAATTCAGATAAGATATGTACATTTATGCATCCTCATGAAACATTAGTGTAAAAATGACAGTTAAAGCTTTGAAACAGTATAAATTCACCCCAGGTGTTTATTTGATCAAAAAGAGAAGTAGAAGTACTTTTCTTCTTGGTACTAATAATTAAAATTCAAGAATCTTAGATGAACAAACAAATAAGACAGAGAAGGAGCAACCAGATAGAGAGTAGGAAGTTCAAATGTCAGAGGTAAAAAGTATGGATTTCAAGTAAAAAACAAAATCAACTCTATCAAGTACTGCTGATAGATAAAGACCCAGATTTGGTCAGAATCTCAATTTGATATGAAATATGAATAAAATGGTTTCAGAGACTATCAGAGGAATAACTGAAGAGAGTCTAGAGAGCTCATTAAATGGCTTTTGCTTTAATAGAAAAAATACTCTGTAAATTGAAAGAGGACTGGGGTAAAAAAGTTGTACTTGCTTTTGTTTCTAAGATGTGAAGCAAGAAGCCAACATGCTTCATGTTAATCGAGTGATAATACTGCTTATGCAGAAAAGGGAGAGAGAAAGAGACACACAAGAAAAAATGGGCAAGATTGGGGGAGCAATGTTCCTGAGAAATTAAAAGGAGATTCACTATACTTCATTAGAACCATCTGCCCTGAATATGGGTCTATGTAGTCAGGAAACAGAGTAGTATAATGTGGTCATGGATAGAGGATGCAGCAGTGGAAACTTGCAAAAATTATATTCAATTATAGCAATTTGGAGATAATTTCCCACATTTCCATTGCTAGAAAATAAATTTTTAGCAGTTTAATAGGAATTGGGGTCATCATCTGACCCCAATTATATTGTATTTCCACGTAAGAAGGACGGTAGGCTTCAAGAGAGGCCGATGTGTGGAAGAGCTGTCTTAGAAACTGTGGTCGGCTTTGGCAGCAGCCTTGAAGACCATAGGCATTTAGTAATAAAAATATATATATCATATGTACATATGATATATATATTGTGAGAATAATCTCTCAGTAGGTTTCCTCCTACTGGATATATGTAGAATATAGTCCTGGAATAGGCATATATTTGGTCTGTCTTTATATAGTATAGTGGACGTAAAGGAAATGCAAAGGAATGACTTTGTATGGAGATGTGTGTTAATGATGATTCATCTGGGGGACTGTGATGAAATAAGTGGAAGTTAGAGATGTTAAGAGGGTTGAGAGATGATGAAACATCAATCGAGTGTTCGTTGAGGTCAAGGTATAGCATGTTAAAAGCGGGATATTAGAGAGAATGAGTTGCAAAGATAAGAGCTGGTAATTAGAGAAAGAGCTATGAAACTGAAATTACTGAAGTATTTTAGTTAATGGTAATTACATTATAGAAGTTCTCACAGAAGAGGAAAAGCAAAAGCATTGCAGGAAATGAGATGAAGAAAAGAAGAAGAAAGAACAACTAAGGGCTCATATTTCCATGGGTATAGTCACTCACATTATGTCACTCAATCCAGGCATGGAGGAGATCATAAGAACACATCATTCCAACAAAAAGTGTTAGGAAACAGACAATGAATGTATGGGGACATGAGCTTTAAAGAAAAGGAAAGGAGAAAGATCTACAAACAGCAATGCTGAGTAAGAAAAGTTCTCCCCCACTTCTAGAAACTGTAGATCAAGGCAGGTGAGAAAAGCCTCAACTGGGAAAAGAGCAGTAGACAGCAGCATCAGAATGAGCCTGATTTCATGAGGCAGAAATGTGAAGAGCAATTTCACAGAAGAGTTGAGGATTCTGTTTTTCTTTTTATTTGTTTGTTTATTTATTTATTTTGTCATAGACTAGATTCTGTAGGAACTATTGAAAGAGTCAATTTGTGTGGAATTTATTTGTAATTTTCTACTTTTTTTCAAAGTTTAATGATACTAAAAATTGCCTGCTCAGGCTTTTTATTAACTATTTCATTGAGTGTCAGGAATTTCCTTATTTTACACAATCTACATACATATCAATTATTTTTCTGTTACCTGCATTGCTAGTTTGTTTTCAGGTTTTCTCTTGAATTTTTTATCATATTTTATTGGTGATATTGTTAAAGTTATGAAATAGAGTTTATTTGTAACTTGTAGAAATGCATGATTTTTTTTTCATTTTACAGATTTTCTCCCTTGGAAGCCTATGCCTATTACATATCAATTCTCATTGCAATAAATCCCACTCCAGGTTTGTGGACATAAATTCATGAATACCATTACACATAATTTTGGAAATTTACAGAATATAAGAGAAGGAAAATTCAAGGAATATATTTGTGTTCCATGTATTTAATAACCGTCTCAAAATTATTGTTAAATAGCATCTCTTCTTTAGACTGTTATATTTATCCTGAGTAGCACGGTAGCATTCTTTTCAGCATATTTTTTGTGTTTAGTCTGTCTATTACATTTTTATATTGGTACTACATTGTGCGGGCATTATATCAAAGATAAAAATGCCTCTGTACTCTAACAAATATGCTTTGTGGAGCTAAATTCTATTCAATTTTTAGACTCCAACTAAAAATTAATGAAGAAGAATTCCAGATATCACATTTTTAATAAAAAGGGATTCAAGAAGGATACTAATTATGTTCATATTATTTCCTATTATATATGTTTATATATCAATGTAGAGATTTCAAAAAAGATACACATTAAAGAGCTAACAGTATGATGATCACTGGATTGTTAGAATTAAAGATCTGTTTTAATTGTTTCTAAATTACTTTTTCTCACTGTCCTTCAAAAACATATACTGAGATAAGGAAATAGATTTACCCTTTAAGATACTTCAAATAGGTGGCATATAATAATGACAACTTGAAGTGACTTCAGAGAGAGAGAGAAATGAATCTCCCTTCAGTTTAGCTATGCCCCAAGCAAATATCTGTTTCATTTTATGAAATTTGACATTTTTCACTGTGAAAAGGTCATTTGTTAGACATTGTCCAGTGCCTCCTGTCTCCCACAAATATGCTTTGTGAAGCTAAATTCTATTCAACTTCTAGATTCCAACTTAAATGTTATAACTTAATAAAACTTTCTGTCCCCAACTCCATTCCAGATTTGCGTACAATTTACTTCTCCTTGTTACTTCAGGGAGAAACTGTCAATTTTGACCAATGTCAAACTTTTTGTAAGTAAGTGACTGTGAATTCTATAAAGTAAGAAACAACATTTGTCTAAACTCTTTGAATACTTCACACTAATTCAGAAACACATCAGTAGTAATGAATACAGAGTACATTGAATAGATGAATGAAAAATAGGTAGGCTGTTGTTTAGGCAAAAGCTTATGTTTCCTGTGCATTATTAGGTCCATGCTATTGTTTAGATAAGAGGTGTCCCCCAAAAGCTCACATGTGAGACAATGCAAGTAAGTTCAGAGGTTAAAGACTGGTTATAAGAGACTCAACTTAATCAGTGCATTAATTCACTGATAGGAATCAACTGGATTGTAACTGCAGGCAGTTAGACTGTGACTGAAGGAGGTGGGTTGTTGAAGGAGTGTCCTTGGGGTTTTATTTTGTCTGTTGTGAGGGGAGCTCTCTTTCTCTCAGGTTCCTAATGGCATGCCCCAAGCGTTTTCCTCCACCACACTCTTCCACCATGATATCCTGTCTCACCAGGAGCCTGGAAGTTGGACAGCCAACTGGAGTTGGCTGTCTATGGACTGAAACCTCTGAAACTGTGAACACCAAATAAACTTTTGCCCCTCTATATTATTCTTGTTGGTTCTTTCGGTCACAGCAATACAAAACTGACTGAAACAGTCCATAAATGCAGCCAAGTCACTTTAGCTGTTTGCGGTCTCAATTTCCTGAGGGAAAAAAATAATAAGGAAGCACTCTATCTTAATTTCTTTTAAAGGTAAGATTAAAAATATACTGAAATATATGGAATATATGAAAGACAATGAAATTCTACATGTTTAATGAAAAAGCCAAAGATGATCATTTTATCATTGCTATAAAAAGATTCAAGAAAGATTTTTTTTAAAACAAAAATCCCTGATTTTCTGCTAGGGTGGGTTTAATAGAAAATTGAGAGACACCCCTGAATGAATGTCCAGCTACTTAAGGTGGTGTGTGTTGGGGATTCACATCAGTGTGTAAATGATCATAGTCGGTTGTGAACTCTCAGTCAGCAAGGTGATTGGAATTCCTGCTGCAGTAGGAGTTGATAAACAGTGGGAAACAAGTGCAGTCTAGGTTAATGGGGGCTTTTGTTAGAATTCAAATAAAATTTATGCTGGAGAGAAAAGAAGAGGGGGAATGACTTGGGACAGAGTGAGAGAGAGAGGGAGGAAGAAAGGGGGGGCAGGGACAGAAAGGCGTATCAATTAAAATGTAATGCCTTCTAATTCTATCCAAATCTAGTATAAGCTACACCATTGTGTTGGTTATCAAGATTTTATTTATAAAAAAAGAATATTAAGATAGGAAAACAAGAAAAAAAAGGTAGGATAACGTTATTTTCACATTTCAAACCTTCAGATGTTTTTTATCTAATGCTGTTTCCATATATGTAATTTCAGTTAGCCAATAACACAATCATGCCTATCCCTTTACCTTAATCCCTCATTTTAATAAACCAATACAAAGAACTTTTCAAAATACAGCTTAGATTATGTCAATAATATATATTACCTTTAAAGTAAACAATGAAACTTAAAGGAGATGCAAAATAATTGGTGCTTTTTCATAACTTTCAATTACAACTTTTCCTTATTTCATTTTTACATAGTTGGCCAATGCCTATGTTGTATAAATAAAATAGAATTTTAACTGGTAAATAAATCTCAGAAATTAGCCTTTTTCATAATTTCATAAGTAATTGATAATGTGTCAACTGGTTTTTTTGAATAGTTCCTCAAAATTAGAATATAGAAATTATTTTTAGGATATTTATGTTCCCATGTTACTCAAATGATTGTAAGGGATTTTGAAGATTTTTCTAACTTTTGTGACATTGAAAGATAATTTATATTTAAGTAATTTGTTTTCTATTATTTTGAATACATGTTTTAATAATTATAATTTATTTTGACAGCTTTGACTTCAGATATATAAATTAAATATATTTATTTGAAATTCACATTTTTAAAAATTTGCTCTAAATTAAATGAAATAATGTTAGCTATGGACTAGATGTACTACTTTCTAGATTGTGTTGATTTCTTCAGAAAGTCTGACTTACTTTTGACTATTATGATAAACAAATCTTTTAAATTATTTTATTTTAAAATTCTTTCTATTTAGTTGTTCATGACAGTAGAACACATTTATACATTTTGACAGATCATACATAAATGGAGTATAATTTCTCATTTTTCTGATTATACATATTGTAGGATCACATTGGTCATGCAGTCATAAATGCACATGAGGTAATAAAGTCTGTTTCACTTTAATATCATTCCTACCCCATTACTTCTTCCTCTTTCTTCACTCCTCTCTACTTAGTATAAAGTAACTCTATTCTTCCCTATCTACCCACTCCTTATTGTGAATTAGCATCTGCATATCAGAGAAAACATTCGCCCTTTGGTTTTTGGGTTTGGCTTATTTTGCTTAGCATGACATTCTCTAACTCCATCAATTTACCAGAAAATGCCATAATGTCATTGTTCTTTAAAACTGAGTAATATTCTATTGTTCATGTATGTACCACATTTTCTTTATCCATTCATCTGTTGAAGGGCATCTAAGTTGGTTCCATATTTTAGGTTATGGTGAATTGAGGTAATATAAACCTTGATATGGCTGTGTCACTTTAGTGTGTTGAGTCCTTTGGATATAAACAGAGGAGTGGGATAACTGGATCAAATGGTGGTTTCAGTCCAAATTTCCTGAGGAATCTCCATACTTCTTTCCATAAGGGTTACACCATTTTGCATTAAATACAAATATTTAAACAAATATTTAAATCCTAAGGTAACTAGACCATGGTTGTTAACATCCTATAAGATGAGTTATTCTCCATATTTGGCTTTTTACACATGATAAAAAATTGAACAGATCTAATTGCTAAGATTTTGACAAAAACGAAAATAGTGTTCAGTTAACACTTAAATGAGTCATCATTGTTATGGGGGGGACATCTAAATTCTTCAAAGCCTTTGTCTTTGCATATTCTCTGTAAAACTCCAAGTTTAAAAATACTTTACAGTTGCTCTTCAGCAAAACATTTTTAAAAATTAAAAATGCAATCATGTTATTATTTACCATGAGCAGTAAAATAAGGCCTAGAGATGATCTGATCCACCTCTGTGCTTCACCCAAGAAGAAACAGATAAGCAAAACTGAATGATATGCAACATTAGGTTTCCATCCTGCCCTATTCCTTTTCAATTTCTATCACACTCTCTTGCTCTTCTTTCCTTTCTTTCACAGTACCTCTTCAGTCTATGTTCTTTATTTCTTTAAATATTTTAGAACACCTTATTTGGAAGGTGTAGCACTGTTGAAGTAAAGAGGAATTTGACACAGTGAAATGTTACTTCTGCAAAATACTTGACTGTATTTATTAAAATTTTAAAGGCATATCAGCATTTTGGATTCAAAAACATTTCTAACAATGTTTTCTACAAGAATAATCACATATGTCCCTACCCAGAAATAATTACCAAAGTCTGTTGTTAGACAGAGACTGGTAAAGTACATTTAACATGACCATAGGTCCTTTAACTCTTCCCTAATTAAAACTTTCCCCTCTCTCCTTGAACCTGTGCTGGTCTCTCACTGCTCTGACCAATAGTTTATGATGCTGTGACAGTTTGAGGAAAATTTAAAGAATACTGGAAGCATCAGCCTTGGTATCATGGAGCTTTGAGTTATTTTGTAAGAAAGCCAATTACCATGTTAAAGGTACCATATGGAGAAACATTGGGACCATTTGGAGAAAGGCCAACTTAGTCCAGTCCTCCAGCTGTCCTCACAAAACCCCAGCCAGGTGAATGCATCCACTTTATATCATCTAGCATGGTCTGGTCATCTTCTAAAAATTATAGAGTAACCTTGGTTTATTCAATGTGGAGCTAAGAAATCACTCAGATGATCCCTGTACATATTCCTTATTCAAAAATTATTACAGAAGATAAAAATGGCAACTGTTTTAGCCAATAAATTTTAGGCTACTTCTTTTATATAGCAATAGATAACTGGAGACAATGTGTTCATAATGAAATAATAAGCAACTATGAGTCAGTTCTCATTACCAAGTATGGGATGATCCCCAAAACAAATTAAGTGTAAAACTGTGTTACAAAATATTTTACTGTGCTATGAAATAAAATGAGTGCAAAAATGAACTATGAATATTATCTGTATTGTTCCTTTTAATACAATATTTTTTATCTAACCATATATTGTAGCCATGTTGTCAAAGAAATAGAAGACCTAAAATGTGCTCCTGAAACTTGGAACAAAGCTCAGTTTTGGGGATTGAGAAGAAATATCATTTGTGGCTAGGTTGAAAAAAGACATTACAGCCATGAACTTTTTCCTATGCTGTATTATCTTTTTAGTAGAAATAAGTGGAAAGAAAAACAGAAATGCAAACACAGATGACAATAGTATGATCTTGAGTTTCCTTGGTGTTGCACTGCTTAACACCTTAGTATTCTATAAATGTTAAGAGTTTTAGTATTTGTCCTTGTCTTTAGCATGTCTTTTAGAATACTAGAATGATCAATAAGTTAATACAAAGTGACTTAGCAAAACATTTCATAAGATTCAATTGGAATCTGAGACTAAATTCCTTGCTGAGAAGATCTGGCCTTAAAAGAGATGTACAAACTCAGAACATCAGGTTTGCATTTCTAATCATTCTCCATACCCCATACAGCATGTATAATGAAAGATGATTACACAGTAACTGGTAACACAGCTGGGAGGTGTTCTCTGAATAAGATTTTTGTTCTCTTTTCATTTCAAAACAGCTTTTATTTCCATGACATCTTGCATAGAGCAGATGGTCTCAAAAGTTAAATTTGACCATGAATACTACATTAGCTGTCATGTTACTAGGGAAAGAAGATTATAAGCAAGAGCAACTTCCTTTTAAAATGTTTCATTCATTTTACTTTTATAACATATGTATATGTTTTCATTTGGTGAAGAAAGTATTTAGCAAATATGGTTTATTTCTTTTTTATAACTCAATATTGCTTCATTTTATTTCTGACCATTGAAATTCAAACAAGTATGCATCTCAAGAGTCATTAATATGCAACAGGGCATTACAATCATATCACCAGTACAGAAAAAGAAAAGAAAAAAGTTTTTCTTATTGTTTTCCAACTAGAGGATCAATATAAGCAGATGTTCTGTTCTTCAGTTGCCAAGAAAATTAGCACTTTTGCAAGAGGTACACACAAAGTTGAAATACCCTCCAGTCACGGAAAAGAATAGATCTCAGCATGGCAGTGAGCTATGAGAAGGCAAAAAATTTGGAATAGGACTATCACTTAGTACTATCTAATTCTCATAGATTTTAACATTAAGTCTGTAGAACTTAGACCAGTTGTCTATTCAGCATTGAGAGGTGATATTCTGCTTCCACTGATTAATCTCTTTTGTAGTGAGAATTACAGGGAGTAAAAGAAGAATAATAGTGAAAGATTTTAAACATTTCAAAATAAACAGATAGAAAAGACTTGAAAATTATGTAGTAGATCTAATAATTCAAACTCTTATTTTGCTTCAACAATTAGCAGAATTGTATAGTGTTTATACATTATTATGCATTACTGCTTCTACAGCTTGATTCTATTAGAGCTGGGGCAGAGCATACCATAGGAACAACAGCAAAGAACCTAAAACAAGACTCTTGGCCGCTAAGCGCAACAGCTTCCTGTGAGGGTGTCCTTTGACACCTTGCTTAGTTTCTATCTGCCCTTGCTTTTTTTTTGGTGGTGGTGGTTCTGGGGACTGAACCCAGACATGCTCTACCACTCAGTGAGCCACATCTCCAGCCCTTTTCATTTGATATTTGGAAATAGTGCCATGCTTAATTGCAGAGACTGGCCTTGAACTTGTGATCCTCTGGTCTCCACTTAGTAAGTCACTAGGATTACACTGGTGTGCTGCCATACCCTGCTTTCTTCTACATCTTTTAATCTGGATAAATAATAGTATTTTCATGATAGTTTTTCATGATAGTGTTAAACTAAAATAAAATGGAGAACAGACCTGATGAATATGGGCAAACACAGCCAATTAGGTCTCACAACTGATCCTAACTTTGATTTACAAAAGTATAATCTTAAACTGAAACATTTCTGTAAATGCCTGTATTAAAGCAAGAACAAAACTTAAGCTTAATCAATCAGAAGCTGCCAACTAACTTATAGTCACATAACCACGGAATATCTAACAAAATACAACTAAGTATAACTGTGCAACCAATCAAAATTTTGCTTTGGTTTTCTTCTATATGCACCCTATAAGAAGAGTAAGTGACTTGTGCTTCTTCAACAGAGACCTAAACTGCTTTCCATCTAGTGCTTCCAGGTTAAGTAGTTCAGGATTTAGTGCTTGAATGTGATCTACAGAAACTCATGGAATCTGAGAATAAAAATGATACTTTAAAGTATTTTTATCTACTAGGCAAGATGGCACATGCCTGTGATCCCAGTGATTTGGGAGGCTGAGGCAGGAGGATTGCAAATCCAATTCTGGCCTGAGCAATTTAGCAAGACATGATCTCAACATAAAAAGTAAAACAGGCTGGGGATTGAGTTCAGTGATAAAGAACCCATGGGTTCAATCCCCAATACTGGTAAATAATAAATATATTTTTTTCATTGTGGCCATCTTTTAACAGTAGAAAACATGTGGGGATTAAAAGTTTATACTCAGAGATACTTTAAAACTGTATGAAATAAGCACTCTACCAGTGCTAAGCATGATTTTCATTCATTAATGAGAAACAAAAAGATCCCCTGCTGCCACTTCTGTATTTGTGTTATCTAATTTATGCAGTGTTATTTGACATTTTCAACACAACAGAGTGAAAGTAATACTAAACCCGTCAGGGAAAAAAAAAAAAAAAATCACCCTTCCAGGTAACCTCCACATATCCTGTCAAACTCCCAACTGAACATCTAACTTTGGGTAGCACTCAATTGGTTAATTTTTTAAATGTGCTATTTTTACCTAACAGATGTACACTCACCATCATTTTTTCCTTGATTCTTGGTAATAAAATCTCATAAAGTCATTTATTCATTTATTGAATCAAAAACCATCTAACACATTTCAGAAATTATGCTGTGCTTTGTGGATACAAAAATGCTTAAATGCCCCTCATTTGATGGAATTCATTATCTAACAGATGAAAAGGAAGATCATAAAACTAAACATAATACAGTGTGATAAGTGCTCTTTCTGTGTTATGACCAAAGTAATTTCAGAGTAGAGAATAGGGAACATTTAAATCTACATAGAGGGGAAAGGAATAGTAGTACAATATGGACATGTTATTACGGAGGCAAGGGCACTCAAGGCTACAGAGAAAAGCATGTGATAATACAATATGAAGAACTGCAAGAACAAGAAACATGAGTGAAAAAAATGGGCTCAATAGTGAATTGTACTATGCTGAAAAGTTTTGCCATTATTTGTATGTGGAAAGAGTTCACAATTTGATAAACAATAATTAGTATTTATATTGTTAAAATTGACATACTTTGAATTTATAATTTTGATGATTGTAGTAATAAACAAACAAGTGATGCTACAATTTAAAATAATATCCATATTATAATTATATTAACTAGCTGAAGTTTTGGTAAAATTATGTTCTCTGTACTATTTCAAGCTGGTATAAAATGCATCAAAGTATACTATAAAACAAAATAGAAAAAAACTAAGTAAATTTTTTAGGTCACAGTAAATTTCTGAACTATGAATGCCCAAAGAATTAACCAAGAAGTAGTAACGAAGCGTGAGTTTTCTTTCTTCTAGAATTTGCAGGGTCACAACACTAATATCACATTACCTTCTAATATGGAGTCATATCTATCTTCAATTCCATAATCACACCTAGAACAATAAATGAAGTGAAAATGTTACTTGTGCTTGTGAAAAATTCACCTTGAAAGATAGCTTAGAAAAAATCATATCTGCTATACAGTTTCTTTTCAAAGTTATAAATCACATAGCATAGTTCAGCTCTGTAGCTTTGGCCTTGTATGGTGTCAAGATCCAGGTTAAGGCTGCCTCTGAGATGAAGTCATGCTCCATGAGTTTCTCTACAGCACAAATTTCTTTTTGAATCATGGTAAAACTGAGTGAGAGATATATTAGGATTTTTGATGTTACTTTTTTTTACATTTCTGCAAGTCTGTAAGTACTTCAAAATAAAATGTTTAAAATTTTAACACAGAATAAAAACATGCATGCATACATTACTTCCATTTTTGCTTGACTCAAAAAGAGATGATCATTTTCTGGAAATTTCCAATTAGAATATCCAGGAGCTAGATTACTAAAATAATCAAAGCAACAACAATAAACCTTCAAATCTTTCACTTCTTTCATTTATTTATTTAACACTGTATACTTCCTACAAACGATTGTTAGCAAATCTGTTGATTTTAATAATATTATTTATGTGAAAATTAGATTGCATTATTAAGAGAGTTAAAGAAAAATCTATATACTACTAATATAGCATATACACAAAAATTAGAACTTTTAGATATAAATACATTTTTATATGTATATACATATTAAAATATTTAATCTTGCACACATATAATATATTTCACATATTAAAATTTCCCATAACAAATGTAAGTTACCATTTAAAATGTTAATAACTAATATAACATAAATGCATTTGGTATCATATAATAACAATGAAATGTTTTATTCATTGTAACTGTAATTTCAGATTTTAATAATACATTGATCAAAATAAAAACTTAAAATTTCCCATAAGATACACATTTAAAAATTAACTCAAAAATAATAATATACAACATAAAGTTCAAAAGAGTTTGTATCTCCCGACCAATATGATTATTCATCTGAAATGACTGCCTAGAGAGCATCATTGAATACTTGATAAAGATTTTCTTTCCCTTCAGCCAACAATATATTTCATCATTAAATGACATCAATTATTTGGAATAACATTTAAATTTGTTCAGTTCCCATTTATTTATACGTTGATACCTGTTATGATTTGGATATAAGATAACTCCCCAAAAAACTCCTGTTAATGCATGTATATGCAGAAGTAAAATGATTGGATTATGAGAGCTGTAACCTACATAGTCTATCCTAGTTTGGATGGACTGAATGGGTTGAGACTATAGGCATGGGGATATGACTGGAGGTGGTTGATTATTGGGGTCATGGCCTGGAAGGGTGATTCTTCCTTTAGTCAGTCAGACAGTCTCTCTCTGTCATTTGGCTCCCTGCCCTCCACCTTGAATTAAACAGCTTTATTCAACTGGACCCTTCTTCAACCATGTGCTGCCTTGCCTTGAACCCAGAGGAAAAAAGTAGCCATCTGTGGACTGAGATCTCTGAAACCTTGAGCTCCAAATAAACTTTTCCTCCTCTACCTTCTTCTTTTCAGTTGTTTTGGTCACAGCAATGAAAAATCCTATTAAAACAATATGTGTCACAGAGACAAATGTACATAACCAATTTGAATAAAAAATGGCCAAATTCTTGGGGATTTTTCAACTATTAGGAATCTTAAGAAATTTACACATCTTAATAAATAAAGAAAAGATTGCTAGATTTACTTCTAACAAACACTTACAATTAATATAATTGGACATTTTGACTGTTATTTTAATAGCTTAGGCACTAATTACCTTATCATTAGTTTCAGTTAAGTCTGCAGAAAAAGAAAATAACTTTTTGATGATGTTTAGAAGGTTAATTCTGGTTTTTCACTGTGTTCTGTAAGAGATAAATACTGAAAATATGCCCTATTTCCAAAGTTAATTAGTGTTAAGAAATGTAAGGCACACACATATTCTTGATAGAGTTTTTATTCTTTTATTATCTCATCATATATTGTTTCAGATCAAATTTAGACACTTTGTTCTTATTCCTGAATAGTGAATTGATTCTTTAAAAAATCCCTGAAAATATATTTCAGTCATTATTACGTTCTTCTGCTTCATATATTCAGAGAGAACAGCAATCATTAAGGCTTAGTTTGATTTGGTTTTCTGTCATAAGTGTCAGGTATAAAAAATACTTTACAGCATAGCTATAAAGTGTGTCAATATGATTAAAGTAGCAGTTGTTTTTTTGCTATAAATAGTGTTCTGTAGCAGCTCAGGAGTTCTGCAAATGACATTTACCCTACTAAAGTAATAAAAAGAATAATCATGTGGTGGAAATTTACATCTCATAAGAAAAAATGTTAAATTTTAAATTAAGTTAGTGTTGAAACTTTCTATTTTCTTTTTTTCCCATAAAAATGCATTTGATCTCACAGAGGTTGCTGTCTAAGAGATTAGTATTCAAAAAGTGCCTCTGTGCTTACTTAGCTGCCTCAGCACTTTAGTACTAAAGTTAAAAATAAAAAGTAATAAAAAGAAAATGAGATTGTTCAGTAGGTGCAGCTGGTCACTATCACCAAATCACGGTATGAGCAGCATTGTTCACCCAGTATTTCTAGAATGAGACATTCTTTTTGTGTTTTGCAAGTGTCCTGACTACTGAATCTCTGATAATATGCTGATTCCGTAAGTCATTCAGGTCTAGTATCATAGATACCAGTGTTAGTAAAGCTTTCATGTTATCAAAAAGGTCTTGAATAAATTTAAACATAGTTTATGTAGAAAAAAGAGGACACACAAAAGAGGTCATAAAGGCTTTAAAATCTTTGATTACTTGTTGATGATGCTTTATTTCTACAGAGCAGAAAATTGCATATACAATGCTGATTCCACTTACACTGAGACAAGAATTACATTTAATTGGAAATCATTTCTTCTGAAATTATTTTGACCTTAGGTCAACAGTTTCATATACTCTTCTTGCTGGAGGGCACATCTTAGTTGTCTTATTAAATTACATTACCGAGGTACACCTTGGGAAGTCACTGAACACTTAACCCTCTTGGGTTTAAAGTATTTTGCAAATAATAGACTATAAGTAAATATAGTTATTTGTATGCTATATAAGAAAACTAGCAGGCTAAATGAAACTTATTTTGCATATAAACTCAGAACAAAATAAATCTATGTCAAAATTTCCTCAAAAATTTTTGCATAGAATTTCTGTTTAAAAATGTCATTTTTGAGTAAAATGTGTAAATTATTGCAAAATAATTAATCAAAAATTATTCTGGAATACTAATGTCCATCTTGAAAGTGACAGATGATAAGTATATTAGAGAGACAGACAGACATGATATTATTTACAAAACCAACAGTAGGATTTCTTTTCTAGAATAATAGAGGAAAACACATTTTTCAACATTTCTGTCTTTAAGTACATTCCTAAATCTTAGGCATCCTATACAAACAATTGTAAGAAAACAATAAAGCAGACTGACTAGGGTACTTACCCAGGAAAGACAATGGTAAGTTCCTTAGGATCTGTTTTTCCCTCATAGATCCCAGACTGGGTACAAAACAGGCCAGGAATGCAAAAATGCCAATGGAAGCAAACAAAAAGCAATAAAAAATAATGCTCACAATTACTACTGTCTTTGTTTAAAGGACCTGGAAAGAGACAGCCTAGCAAGACAGAAAACCTTTAATTCATTTATTTGTTTGTTTTTGTACTAGGGATTGAATCTGGAGGGATTTTTTTGTTCTTGTTCGGTTTTTTGTTTATTTGTTTGCTTGCTTGCTTGCTTTTGATACCAGGGATTAAACTCAGATGCACCTTAACCACTGAGTCACATCCCCAGTCATTCCTTTTTGTTTTAATTTTGATACTGGGTCTTACTAAGCTGTTAAAATTCTTGCTAAGTTGGTTAGGCCAGCTTTGAAGTTGTGATCCTCTTGCCTCAGCTTCCTGAGCTGCTGAGAGTCTCGGAAAGTACCACTGAGCCCAGCTCCAGAAGCATTTTAACAATGAATCACATCCCAGCCCTTTTTATTTTATTCTATTTATTTATTTATTTGTTTATTTACTTACTTACTTATAGATAGGGTCTTGCTATATTGCTTAGGTTCTCACTAATTCCCAAGGCTGGCCTCAGAATTTGTGATTCTCCTGTTTCAGCCTCCTAAGTATCTGGGAACAGGCCTGGTTGAGACAGACAACTTTCAGATTACAACTATTAGAAGACAGAGAGACATCACAAGAAAACTGTTCCCTACCCCAATCCATATCACCAACAAGTGGAGAGGCTAGATTTCAATTCTCACAATACAATGCAGTACCCACCACTCTCTACCTTCTCCCAGGTGGGCCAAGTAGGGAGCAGAGATTGTCATCCCCTAACAGCCAATGCAGGATGTCAGGGTAAAAGTGATAAAAGTTCACCCATTCCTTGATGGAGTGACTGAATATCAACTCTCCCGAATGCTCTTAGCCAGGGGAAAAAGACTAGAAGCAGTGAGAGAGGGGAAACCTTAACTATAAGGGAGAAACAATTTAAACAACACTGACCTTCTCATCGTTAACTGTGGAGGCCAAAGTAACTAATACACTGTTTTTCAAGAAAAGAGCTGACATTTCAGATTCCTGAAACAATTTCAAATATTCTTCAGGAATTAAAGGGAAGTCAAGATATTTTCAGATAGGGGGAAACTATGAAGATCATTCACGAGCAAAGTTACCATGAGAGAATGGTAAAGAAGAGACCTTGGAACATCAGGAAGTAATAAAGAACAGGAAAAAGTAAAAAGGCAAACATACCACTTTTCTTCTTTGATTTTCCTAAATTTTGTTTGATGACAAAAAAAAAAATTTCCTGATGTAGTCTAAATGTACTTAGATGAAATATTTGAAACAAATATAAACAAAAAAGGAAAAAAGAAATGAAAAAAAAAGTTTTCTACACTTTAAAATGATGACACTAATAGAATTTAATATGACATAATATATTTACACAGTATCTGATATAATATTTAACACAGCCATTAGATAAACTAAAAAGATCAACTTTAAATAAATCAAAATAGAACTTTAATGTTGAAGGAAGCTATAGAAAGGCCGGAAAAAATGAACAGAGGGACTCCCTCTCCCCAACACACACACACACACACACACACACACACAAAATATTACAAAGACAAACTTAAGTTCTAACATACCAATAATTGCTTTCAATGTAAACAGCCAAAATATACCAGAATGGATTTAAAACATGACACCTGTATACTGCTTATAAGACATTCATTCTAAATATAACAATACAGGCAAAATAAATGGATTAAAAATATATTTAAATATTAACAAAAAGAAAGTGGGCATGGCTATAATGACATCTTTTAAGAGCAAAGTGCCAGATACAATGAGAAATTTTATGTAATTAGTAAATTTCACCTTTACATATATCTATAAAGATCTTATTTTTAAAAGCCCTATAAGTGGAAGGAAGATCAGTAGAGTAGAGGAAGAGGACTAAAGGATGGAAGAAGGAAAAGTACTGGGGAACAGAGTGGAGCAAATTACATTCCATGCTTATAGGAGCAGGTCAAAATAAACCCCAGTATCAAGTATAACTGTAATGTACAAATAAAAACGTAAAGAAGTTTAACACACCCAAAATAAATTTCTATTTAACATGTGTACCTGTCAAACATCTGAGCTGCAAAACAAAAGAAGAAAACAACAACAGATGGAACCAAAAGGATACATTTTATATATCCATAATGAAAGTAGATTTCAATATCTTGTTCTCAACAATTAACTTAAGAATTAGATAGGTTACAGGAGAGATCAACATTGCTGGGCTAGATAGCCTTTTGCTACTCTTGAAGAGATTAGGCATGTAATTCCATTTCAGCAGAAACCAGGAAAATAGACTGGATATCCAGTCAATAATTATGAAGAATCCTCTTGTCTAATGATGTGAATTCCTCATGATATATATGGGAAATCCACAAAGATTTTGTGGATTTTTATATTAGGAGTAGCATTGCTTGTAATGAAAGGAACAAAGGAACAGAAACAGGAATAAACAAGAAAAGGGGAAGCCTTGGGATCAATCATCATCACCACAAAACAAAACAAAATGAACAAAAACCAAACCTACTCAGTACATACATGCCACCTTTGTCAACTTCCAAGCAAAAGGAGGGATCACTCCTATGGCAAAACCAAAAGTCTGAAGACAGAATTATGAACCAAAGGGGCAGGTATGTAATTTAGAGGTTACTCTTCTTAGGTCTTAAAATCTAATAGAATTTTTCTTCCTGGATTTCACAATTGCAGTGACATCCTGTATTTATTCTGTGTTGTCCCATTGGCACAGGATGGTAGAATGGTTATGCCTGACCCCCTGCTATGGTTTGCATGAGTGTCTCCCATAGGTCCAAGTAATAAAGGTAGGGCCTTGTGGGAGGTCCTTAGGTTCCTGGAGGCATGCCTTCAGGAGACTGTGGGACTCTGGTTTCCCTGTGCTCCCTGGTTCTTCATTTAAGTGGCTCTTAAAAGAGTGGCACACACTCTGCCATTGTCGTTCAGCACTCTCACCAGAGGCCCAAAGCAAAGGACCTGTCTGATCTTGGACTGTTTTAGTCAGCTTTTCATTGCTATGACAAAAATACTGACAATAACAAGTTGAAAGAAGAAATATTTATTCTGGCTCACAAATCATAAGGTTTCAGTCCATGGTTAGCTGGCTCCTTTGTTTTGGGCTTCAGGCAAGGCCCAATATATAGCAAAAGGGTGTGGCAGGAAAAAAGGTGCTCAGGTCCCAGAAACTTGGAAGGAGAGAGAGAGAGAGAGAGAAAGAGACCTGGAACAATAAATAGCTGCCAAGAGCATGCCTCCAAGGACCCACTGCTTTGATCAGGTCCCATCTCCTCCATTTCCTAATAATGCCATCAAACATTAATCCACGAATGAGGTCAAAGCAGTTATGATCCAGTCACTTCCACAAACCCCCACCTCTGAATATTGCTACTTTGGAGACCAAAACTTCAACACATGAGTCTTTAGGGAACCTTCCTCATGCAAACCATAACAGATTGGGACCTCTAAAACACTGAGCAAAATTGAAGCTTTTTCTCTGTATAAATTAATTATCTAGTATTTCATTATCATGAAAGTAAGATGACTAATACATCTGTCATTGTTTGGAAACAGTCAACATACTTTCTAGCTTCATAATTTCACAGAGAAACTTTGCCCAAGCATGGATTATAATCATAACCTCACTCATATCTAATTTTTAGTTACTCAGATATGAGAGGGAGATCTGATATATACATATAGGATAATTCAGCATGAAGTGAAGTTAAGAGAGGTTTGAATATGCTGGCCTTGGAATCTGGAGTGACACAGCCACAAATCAAGGAATGCCCAGAGTCAATACAAATTGGAGGAAACAAGAAACAGATTGTCCATATCATGTCCCAAAGGGAATGTGACTCTGCCAGCACCTTAATTCCACCCAGTAAAACTGATTCTGGACTTCTGCTTTTCAAAACTGTGAGAGAATGAATTTCTGTTGTTTCAAGCCACCAAATTTGTGGTAGTTTGTTAGAAATATCATAGGGGACTACTGCAGATAACATCAACTAACAAGATGTAATTCATATTAACAGAACATCCCATCCAACAACAGAGAAAGCATTCTTTCCAAGCACTCACAAAACATGAAAGTAGACCATACCTTGAGCCAAACTTCAATAAATTTACAAAAATTTAAACCACAGGATACATCATGATTCACAAGAGAGTTAAAACAGACATCAATAACACAAAGGTAATGAGGACTGGCGTCTGTCTCAGTGGTGGATTACTTGCCTAGTATATGTGAGGCCCTGGGTTTACTTTCCAACTCTGCAACAACAACAAAAATGATGAGAAAATCTCCAAACACTTGAAAGCTAAGCATTATACATCCAAGTAATTAATGAGACAACATGAGAAATAAAAAAACACATTGAAATAATTTTGAAAGTACAAGATATCAAAATTTATGGGATATAGCTAAAGGAAGGTTGAGGGGGAAATTTAAAGTATGCATTAATAAAGCATATAAACCACAAATCAATAATCTAAGCTTCTAGCTAGGGAACCTAAAAAAGGGACATAAACTCAAAGCAAGTAGAAACAAGGAAACAATGAGGGTGAGTATAGAAATCACAAAATTAAAAATAGGAGCTATATAAAAAAATAGTTGTTTCTTTAAAATTCAATAAAATTTTAGGAAAATCAGCAACAACGAAGGAAAAGGGAAAAAATAAATTAATATTAACAGAACTAAAAGAGATATTAAAATTATATTAAAGGAATACTATGAACAACTCTTCATGCAAAAATTTGGCAACTTAGCCAGGTACATTCATGCATGCCTGTAATCACAAAGGCTCAGGAGATGGAGGCAGGAGAATCACAAGCTCAAAACCAGCCTCAGCAAAAGTGAGGTGCTAAGCAACTCAGTGAGACCCTGTCTCTAAATAAAATACAAAATAGGGCTGGGGATGTAGCTCAGTGGTGGAGTGCCCCTGGGTTCAATCCCCGGTTCTCCTCTCCCCCCACCAAAATTGGTTACTTTCATGAATTGAAGTGAGTTTCAAAAGAAGCAGACTATCACAAATCACTCAAATATGTAGATAACTCAGCACCAAACCTAGTGAAAACAATGAATATGTAATTATAAAAACTCGTAAATAAAATTAGTAAAGAAAAAAAAATCTCCAGGCCCACATGATTTAGCTAAGGAAATCTGTTCCATGCTGGCTAGGATACATAGAAAGTGGATCACTCACACATTTTCAGTAAGAAAGTAAACGACTATAGTATTCAATTGAATATTTCCTTATAAAACTAAGCACACAATTATTACAACCAAAAAAATGTACGCTGAGATATTTACCCTTCGGAAAATAAATCTATTCACATAAAAAACATGCGCATGGTCACACACACACACACAAAAATGCAAAAACCAAAAAATCCTGACCACAATGTCTATCTTTAATAGTTTTAAAAGCTGCCAGAGATAAAAGTACTCCAATGGATGCATGGTTGAAGAAACTTTGTTACATTTATAGAATAGAATACTATTTTTCATAATAAAAATAAATTAACTATTGACACATATACCAGTATGGATTAATCTTCAGAGAGTTATGCAGTGGGATTGGGAATTTAGCTCAGTGGTAGAGTGCTTGCCTAGCAGAAGCAAGGCCCATGTTCAAAGCTCAGCACTGAAAAAAAAAAAGTGAGGAAGTTATCTCACATTAGACAAAGGCTACAAAACATACTCTGGAGAAAAGATAGCCTCTTCAACAAATGGTGCTGGGAAAACTGGAAATCCATACATAGCAAAATGAAATTAAACCCCTATCTCTCATCCTGCACAAAAATCAACTCAAAGTGGATCAAAGACTTAGGCACTGGAACAGAGATCCTGTGCCTAATAGAAGAAAAAGTAGGTCCAAATCTCCATCATGTCAGCTCAGGAACTGACTCCCTTAAAAAGACTCCTAAAAGAAGTAAAATCAGGAATTAATAAATGCAGTGGAATCAAACTAAAAAACTTCTTCACAGCAAAGGAAACAATCAAGAATATGAAGAGAGAGCCTACAGAATGGGACAAAATCTTTACCACACACACCTCAGATAGAGCACTAATCTCCAAGATATATAAAGAACTCAAAAACCTTAAAACCAAAAAAACACAACCCAATCAATAATTGGGCTACAGAACTAAATAGACACTTCACAGAAGATATATAGTTGATCAACAAATATATGAAAAAAAATGTTCAACATATCTGGCAATTAGAGAAATGCAAAAGAAAACTGCACTGAGATTCCATCTCTTTCCAGTCAGAACGACAATTATCAAGAATGTAAGCAACAGGTTGGGTGCAGTGGTGCATGCCTGTAATCCCAGGGGCCTGGGAGGCTGAGGCAGGAGGATCACAAATTCAAAGCCAGCCTCAGCAAAAGTGAGTTACTGAGCAACTCAGTGAGATCCTGTCTCTAAATAAAATACAAAATAGGACTAAGGATGTGGCTCAGTGGTTGAGTGTCCCAGAGTTCAATCTCCACTACCCGTCTCCCCAAAAAAGTAAAGCTAACAAAATATTGGAGGATATGTAGATGTTATCAATTTGAGGACTGTAGAGAAAAATTTTATATGCTTTTACATATAAAAGTACATTTGATAAATTTTCCTTCAACTTATGTGGGCTAAAAGGCAAGCCTTTAGAAGTATATTTGTGACTGATAACCCTCTTTGGAATCAATAAGAACATCAAAGAGAGTTACCTCTCCAGGGGTATTATGTTCATATTTTCAAAGGGGCATGAGACCTCTGGGACCCTGAAAATATTTCTGATTTATAAAACTGAAGCGTCTAGTTTTATTTATCTCCTTTCCTATATGGTCCAGAATAGATTATTTACATTCCAAAACATAAAAATATTTTTCTCATTATAATTCTAAGAAGATTCAGAAGGGAAACTGGGCTCAGGAGCTGCCTTTCCAACCTAATGAACATGCAGTCTATTTAGGAATAGATTTACCTATAATGCCAACTTGACATTAAAGGTATCTGGTTCTCATCACATGACCCAGGGAGGGGGAACTTATGGTACATTATGATACAGAAAACCTCTGGCAGTATTTTTTTGTTGTTGTTGGTATGAGGATGGAATCCAGGAGTGCTTTACCAGTGAATTCTATCCCTCTACCCTAGTCCTTTTTATTTTTTTAATTTTGAGACAGTGTCTTGCTAAGTTTCTCAGGCTAGCCTCCAACTTGCCATCCTCTTGCCTCAGCTTCCTGAGTTGAGGAAGTGTGCCACAGTCCTCTGGCAGTGTTCATTGTGAGTAAACCATAATCTGCTCTGTTTTGAAATCTTTTGATAACATTTGGGATAATAATACATATAGATATTTTAAAAACTTAAACAATACTGAATGCTTGAGTTATTACATTTTACATTGGACTTCCATTTGACTCAAGTTTTTAGAACTACAGCATAAAAAGAATCATAAAGTTTCATGAAGTTATCCTAGTAAAAGAAAATCTAAAAATTACAATAATATCTACAGATACAATTACACAATTCTTAATTAAAATAATGTTTTGTATTATTTCTTGGACCTAAAGAAAGAAATTATCAGGCAATTCCTCTTACAAAAAACATTGAATAGGCCCCAGCGGGGAATTTGGGCCTGGTCGGCGCCATTCTACAAATTCCCTGGCGGAGAGACTCCATTTTGACCTCTCTGAGCCCTCGGACCTAAGCCCACCCCTTCCCGCGGGGACACAGCGCTGCGGCTTCAGCTGAGATTTACCCAGGAGCGGAGCTGCTTGCCAGCCCCAGCGGGGTATTTGGGCCCGGTCGGCGCCATTCTACAGCTTCCCTGGCGGAGAGACTTCATTTTGACATCTATGAGCCCTCGGACCTAAGCCCACCCCTTTCGCGGGGACACGGTGCTGCAGCTACAGGGACACAGTGCGGCATCTCCTGGTTGCCTCTGCCCAGAAACATTGATCATTCCCAACCTGGAGGTGGTGAGATAGCGGCTATCTTGGTTCACCACTTGATCAAGCACCTCTCAAACATCTGGTGAGTTGCTGGAAATCTGCAGGGACGCTCTGGGTCTTTACAGGAAAGTTGCAATCCCTCTGATTTGCACTACTAGAGGGGAGGATATATGAGCAGCATGGGAAGACACGGGAAGAAAGTGTCCCAAACAAACCTGGATGGTGCATCAGGAGATCCTAAGGACAGCACGGTAGAGGGAATGACAGAAATGGAGTTCAGAATGTTCATAATTAAAATGATCCGAGAAGAGAATGAGTGACGAGAGAGCAGATTCAGGCTATGAATAATCAGCTATTAGAGCAATTTCAGGAAGCAAAAAATCATTTCAATAAAGAGATAGAAGTTCTGAGAAAAAAGCAAACAGAAATCCTTGAAGAAAACAAGGAAATGAAGGAAACAATCAACCAAGTTAAAAACTCAATAGAAAGCATAATTAATAGAATAGATCACTTGGAAGACAAAACCTCAGACAATGAAGACAAAATATTTAAACTTGAAAACAAAGTCGAACAAACAGAGAAGATGGTAAGGAATCATGAACGAACCCTCCAAGAAAAATGGGACATCATGAAAAGACCAAATTTAAGACTTATTGGGATTGAGGAAGGCACAGAGATACAAACCAAGGGTATGAACAATCTGTTCGATGAAATAATATCAGAAAATTTCCCAAATATGATGAATGAGATGGAAAATCAATAACAAGAGGCCTACAGGACACCAAACGCACAGAATTTCAACAGATCCACACCAAGGCACATTATAATGAAAATTCCTAACATACAAAACAAAGATAGAATTTTAAAAGCTGCGAGAGAAAAGCATCAGATTACCTACAGGGGGAAACCAATACGTATATCAGCAGATTTCTCAGCCCAGACCCTAAAAGCAAGAAGGGCCTGGAACAACATATTTCAAGCTCTGAAAGAAAATGGATGCCAACCAAGAATCTTATATCCACCAAAACTTACCTTCAGATATGATGACGAAATAAAATCCTTCCATGATAAACAAAAGCTTAAAGAATTCACAAAGAGGAGAAAGCCTGCCCTACAGAACACTCTCAACAAAATATTTGAAGAGGAAGAAATGAAAAATAACAACCTCGGTCACCATGGGGAGGAACTACCCTAAAGAAAGAGTCAATCAAAGGAGAAACAAAGTTAAGCTAAAAACCCTAAAAAAGCTAAAATGACAGGAAATACAAGTCATATCTCAATAATAACCCTGAATGTAAACGGCCTAAACTCATCAATCAAAAGACATAGACTGGCAGACTGGATTAAAAAGAAGGACCCAACAATATGCTGCCTTCAAGAGACTCATCTCATAGAAAAACATGCCCACAGACTAAAGGTGAAAGGTTGGGAAAAAGCATACCATGCACACGGATTGAGTGAAAAAGCTGGGGTTTCCATTCTCATTTCAGACAAAGCAGACTTCAAACCAAAGATAGTCAGAAGGGATAAAGAAGGACATTTCATATTGCTTAAAGGTAGCATAAATCAACAGGACATAACAATCATAAATATTTATGCACCAAACAATGGCGCATCCATGTATGTCAATCAGATCATTCTCAATTTCAGGAATCAAATAGACCAAAACACAATAATACTCGGAGACTTTAACACTCCTCTCTCACCGTTGGACAGATCTTCCAAACAAAAATTGAATAAAGAAACTATAGGACTCAATGACACAATCGCTAATTTGGACTTAACGGACATATATAGAATATTCCATCCATCAAAAAGCGAATACACTTTCTTCTCAGCAGCTCATGGGTCCTTCTCTAAAATAGACCATATGTTATGCCACAAAGCTACTCTTAACAAATACAAAAACATAGAGATACTACCTTGTATACTATCAGATCATAATGGCATGAAATTAGACATCAACCAGAAAGTTAGAAACAGAAACTACTCCAAGACGTGGAGATTAAATAATATGCTATTGAATGATACATGGATAACAGAAGACATTAGGGGAGAAATTAAAAGATTCTTAGAGGTCAAAGAGAACAAAGATACAACATATCGAAATCTCTGGGATACTATGAAAGCAGTGCTAAGAGGAAAGTTCATTGCAGGGAGTGCATTTAATAAAAGAATGAAAAGTCAACAAATCAATGACCTCACATTACAGCTCAAAGCCCTAGAAAAAGAAGAACAGATCATCACCAAAGGTAGCAGAAGACAGGAAATAATCAAAATCAGAGCTGAAATCAACGAAATTGAAACAAAAGAAACAATTCAAAAAATTGACGAAAAAAAAGTTGGTTCTTTGAAAAAATAAACAAAATTGATAAACCCTTAGCCACGCTAACAAAGAGAAGGAGAGAGAAACTCCAAATTACTAAAATTCGTGATGGAAATGGAAATATTACAACAGACACAATTGAAATACAAAACATAATAAGAAGCTACTTTGAAAATTTTGTTTTCTATTTCAACAAAATAGAAAACCTGGAAGACATCAACAGGTTCCTAGAGGCATATGAGCCACCCAAACTGAATCTGGAGAACAAACACAACTTAAATAGATCAATCTCAAGCAATGAAATAGAGGAAGTCATCAAAAGCCTACCAACAAAGAAAAGTCTGGGACCAGATGGATTCACAGCCGAGTTCTACAAGACCTTCAAAGAAGAGCTCATTCCAATACTCCTCACAGTATTTCATGAAATAGAGGAGGAGGGAACCCTTCCAAACTCATTCTATGATGCTAATATCACCCTGATACCAAAACCAGAGAAGGACACATCAAGGAAAGAAAATTTCAGACCCATATCTCTAATGAACATAGATGCAAAAATTCTTAACAAAATTTTAGCGAATCGCATACAAAAACATATTAAAAAGATAGTGCACCATGACCAAGTGGATTTCATCCCAGGGATGCAAGGTTGGTTCAACATCCGGAAATCAATCAATGTAATTCACCACATCAACAGACTTAAGGTCAAGAACCACATGATTATTTCAACAGACGCAGAGAAAGCATTTGATAAAATACAGCACCCATTCATGCTCAAAACTCTAGAAAAAATAGGGATAGTGGGGACATTCCTTAACATTGTAAAGGCTATTTATGCCAAGCCCACAGCTAACATCATTCTAAATGGAGAAAAATTGAAAGCATTCCCCCTGAGAACTGGAACAAGGCAGGGATGCCCTCTTTC